>NIUQ01000224.1:0-61484 GCA_002796945.1 Plectus sambesii | reverse complement strand
TCATTTTGCTTCTTTTTGGCCTAAACGAATATTCAATAGGTTTTTTGACTCCGCGCGTTTTCATACTTGGAAATAAGGTTTTATTTGTTATGTTTAGCAAAATTATTGCCTTTAACCTATTTTACAAACTAATGCAATAGTTTTAAGAGACAGGATCCTTATTTGATCTTACAATATCTGCACACATATTTATGAAGGACATTTTTCATGATCTCTTGCCTTTCCTCTAATTAAAGTATGAACTTAGAAGCCAATATTATGATTAACATTCTAAATAGTTGATGAAATTTTGAAAATATGAATATGGTTTAACATCTTTTAAGAGACTGACAACGCTTTGGTTAATTTACATCCGATGAATTGCCTGGATATTGTGATCGGCTCCGTTCATAACGGCCGAAGTCGAATTGCCGATCATTATACTCGTGATCAATCAACTCCACTATTGGATGCGTGGTTCGATTTTCGATTTTCTCTGAAAATAATATTTTGTAATAATTGCTATTATCATTCAGGTACTATGGCAGTGAGTCGCTAACTGCAGCCTACGGTGTTGAGCGCGATGGACGAACGCTAATCATATTCCGTAGGTCGATCGAAGGTACTTACGCCACCGATTCTTTATTATACTTGCTTTATTATCCTTTAATTATTTATTATTATATATCTATTTTTTAGCTTCTGAAAAAACCGATCATTCACTTGGACCAGGCGAGAAGTTTGTAGTTTGGGCAAAGGGACAGGAATTAGGACATTACTTTCACTCTCCGAAGTCGGCGCTTGAAGCCAGTGAGGTCGAAGATCCGCTGTTTTACCGGCGGAACGCACTCATGTACCACGGAAGTAAGTTTTCACAGGCGCATTTTTGTTAATTAAATCATTGTCTTGATTCAGAACGCAATCGAGGAGTCCATCCAATGGAATTCGTCAAATCAAACTCAGCGTCTGTTATCATCGGCGTGTCTCTCACTCACCTAATTATCTTCTCTTGCGCAACATTGTTGAACCGGCCATAAACATTTTGCGCAGTCATGAACATTCTTAAACTCCTGGATGCCGTATATTCTAAAGAAATCTCGCTGAGCCTATATGAAAATATACGGTGCCTATTTGTCCAAAATTGTTTCGTCTCGTGTAAACTACAAAAGCGTGCATTCTGCTTTAAACAAGGTTGGTCTTCGGGTTTCAACCACTCGAGCTAATGATGAAGCGTTGAAAGTGGCTGCTGCAAGCAACCACCATTTTTGCGCAAAATGTACTTTAATCAACCGTACAAATTGCTCATTGTTGTTTTTCGTCTTGTGTAAAATTATTTTGTTGGCAGTTTATTGTTTTACGTGCATTGGTAAAATGCATTCATATGTGTACAGGAATAAAATTGTTCAACACTTGAAAATCGCTAATGCTCTATGGTATTCGGTCATCACGAAATGGTCCGAAGCCATCCTCTTCATGTGACATCTCCAACTTAGTCTTTGGCACAATGCAAATGTCATGCGAATCAAATCAAACTTGATAACTCGTAGCATTCTGTTAACAGCAGTTAGGCGCGAAGCTGAAATTGATGAGCTGGGTGGGGGCTATTCAATAGAGCTACATGGAAATCCATAGTAAATCTCCAAAAATAGGGGAATTTCCCTCATAGCTTCGCATTTTACTTCAGCAATCTGCGATTTGATAACAGTTACGAGTTATAAGCAGGGCAAATCATAGCCGAATATGGCGTAGTCGTGAAAGTAGGTCTTGACGAGAAGGCGCAGCAACTCCTTGTTGCACAAGAGTTGCTGACTGATCGCCAAAGTTTGCGGTCGGTTAAAGGTGGCATGTTTGGTCAGCGACGAGAGGACCTGAGATTCAATGTTGGAAAGAAGNTCGCACAAGAGTTGCTGACTGATCGCCAAAGTTTGCGGTCTGTTAAAGGTGGCATGTTTGGTCAGCGACGAGAGAACCTGAGATTCAATGTTGGAAAGAAGCGCGCTAGGTACTTGACGATCGCGCAAAATGACGAAAAGAGAGCGGAAGAAGCTCGCGTTTTTGTCATGTGCGAACTTGAGCAGTTTGTACCGTGAGCCGTAGCGATGAAAGCCACAGAACCAGTTCTGCGGCCAAAAGTGGTCCTCTTCGCTCCAAGCAGGGACACGATTCCCTCTTTTAAGCAGCTTCTCGTAGTTTCTCTGGACAAAACACGTCAGGTTCTGTCCGCATCGATAACATTGATTTGGCTTCCAGTGCCTGTCATCCGGTGTTCGACTGAAACGCGAATAAAAAGTTATGATATTAATAAGAGCAAAAATAACGACCAATATGATTTTATTAGGTTTAACGATATCTTTACCTTGATATTAAGGTTGTATATTGTTAAAAGAATACCGCTACGAAGCGCATCTCGCGCTATACAATAGGAAATACACATTTTTGTAGCGAAAGTATTGGCTTACTAGTAGCACTTTTCGAGCCAACCCGACAGGAACTTCTCCACTGGATCACGAACGATGGCCAAGTGCATCCAGCGCTCATCCAAAATTCGCTGTTCGTCAGGAAAGCGCAGTTCGTTCTTGCGAAAGCAAGCTCTCTTCGACCACATGTCGGTTGTGAGCGTCTTGTTGCTGCTCTCGAATCGCGACGGATCGCTGAGGTAACAGGTGAGCGCCATCGACACGGTCAGCATGTTCTTGGGAATATGGCACACTGCTAGTCGGTGGCGTTCTGCCAAAGTCACCATGGCCGTTCTCCGAATCGAGCGCCTGGGTACGCAGCTATTGCTCGCGCCGCAGATTTCCGCCTGCGTTCTGACTGGCAGAAGACACCGGCCGTATTTAGGGCTTTCATTAATCTCGAGTCGAAAGACTGTTCCTGCCGGTATCAACTCCAGACACACGTCGTCACCCGAGCTGCACAGCAAAAAGAGTGAAATGAACGACAGCGTGCCAACAAACATGATTAAAACAGATATCATGCGAGAAAGATTCGTTAGCAGCATCCACTCCTTTCCGTTCATAGTCGGCCGTCGGTGCAGCTGTTCCTTTACAGATCATCACTACACCACGGACGAATATCGACTGAGCAGAAAGTCTTCATCATGACTGCCTCGTTGAGCAATGCCAACTGACGTGGAGCAGCGCGTGCAGCACAAATGACAGTCACCGATAGTTTGACGGTAATCGCTAAGTGATAATAGAAGTCGGCGACCGTTTGAAGAGAGGACGAACACTGCACGCCGCAATGGAAAAACCCAGCGTGAGGGAAGGGGACAACGACGGGATGTTTCGACCGGCCTACTTTGCTTCCATCCCAAATGGCGTCGTTCCCGATTTGCTGCGGACCTCTCGGCGCTCATCTTCACACGTAAAAAGAGAGCATGAGGGGCGAGCGACAATCATTGGACGCTAGTGGGCCGCCCGAATCGCCGCCCAAACCGGACCGCCGTCGTCCAAAAAAGGCGCGTAGTCGTAATCTTCAAGGGTCATTCAATTGTCGAAACCAGCGTACGTGTGAAAGCACTATTGTGCTGAAGTTGTCTTTCTGTCGAGTCGATTGATCTTGTTCGCGTAATTGCCAGCGCTATTTATGAGTTACGCCGCGAGTTAAAATAACAAATGTTACGCCGAAATAGAATGTGGAAATGGCGTCGTCGACTTATATTATGTTAATGTTGCGTGTTTTTTGGTGGTGCGTGCGCTCAAGCAAAGTCTGGTGGGCAGTGACACAGTTACGAGTCAGATAAGTATCAAGGTTAACGAGACGTGGAAACGAGTCATAAAACCGCTCATTTAAATGATTGCTCGTTAAAACGCTATTAAATCAGGCGAGAAATATTCGAGCACTGTACAAAGAGAATTCGGACAAAAAAATGGCGAATACTGGAATTTTTTATAAACAGTAGTGGCAACTTTGAAGGCACACACCCGCAGAGGAACAAGGAAAGCGAGAGAACGAACGAGTTGTACGAGCAGAACTAAAACACGCAGGCAATGTGTCCGAGTCTGTGGCTTATCTCATAAAACTATCTCAACTCTAAACACACAATACTCAGGGTTTCATACAAGAAAATTTTGTTTCAAAACAGAATTGAGAATTTAGGTATTGAGTTCCTTACTTTTATGACACAGAAACTGTTGAGATTGAGGGTTGAGTATTGAATGTTGAGTTGAACAGTCTTATGAAACAAAAAAGAGCGAGTCATGACAATGCAAATTAAATATTGAGTCTTATGAAACAAGCCTCGAGGCGGTATCAGAATTTCTTTATATTGAGATTTGATCTCACAACAGCCGTTGTGAAATAGAAAGTTGGAGAGTAATGACAATACTTATTCAAACTCATTTCGTCAATTTAAACAATTTGATGGAAATCTGTTCATGTAGTGACTGAAGCTTAGGCAGTGACAGGCGCGGTGTCCTCGCTGAAGTCGGTCTTGGTCTTGCAGAGGGTGTTGAACGAGTGCATCATGTTGAACACGCGATTCAGGGTGACCGTCGCTGGCGCAATCGACATTGACTCGCGGCAGCTGCAAAGACAGGAATATACCTTGTGCACTTTAAGTATTCAACAGATTTCTGCTCAAGACTCGAATTTTTACAAAATGATGCAAATGTGAATCACGTTTTTGCATTTCGCATTTACTTCATAAAAATTCAAACGTGACGAAAAATTGGCGGATGGATACTTACGGAGCGGCGACGGTGCAGCAGTCCATGATCGGATAAAAGCTCGAAGAAACAAACCTGGGCGACGGCAGCGAAGGCAAAGAGCGCGACGGCGACGCGAAGCATTGTAGAGAGAAGAAGCAAAGTGGAGATGACCAAGTGCACAGCGCCGTCGACAACTGACGTTCGTCGACCGGACGCCGGTCATTTATGCTCGCCTGCGATGACCGGTTCTGTCTGTTGTTTGCCGTGGTCCGGCGCCCCCAGGTCGAACTCTGACCGTGCACAAAGGGATGCGCGACGATAAGTTTGATTGAAGACCGCCGTCATTCCAGCCTATTACAGCCCCTTACGGCCGACTCAACCGGCCCGTGCGTACTGTTTATCGGCAGAGAGGGATGGCGGCATACGGACGTCTGGTCTGTTCACGCATCGAGCGACAATCAGCCATGGGGCGCCCAGATTTGCTCGTCGCGATATCGTCCTGGTCCTGCGCTCGACCTCCCGCCGAGTCAACAGCCTGCAGTAATTGGCCGGCAAATAGCGGCGATCTCATTAACAGCGGCAAGTGGCCGCCAGACAGCTAGCAATGTGGTCGTGGGGCCAGGAAGCGGCGATATCGCGTTCGAATAAATGACTTAATTCTTGGTCGGCGCCGCGGCCGCGGCCGCCCGTCCGTTAAGTGGTAATGCATTGTGATATGGACGCGCGGCCAATTCGTTCCTCGGAGATCAATTTGCCCATTTCCCCTCCTTCCGCTTGCGAATTTCATCAGTCGCTTTTCGGCCGATCGAATCGCCTGCCGACTGGCCGATCATAAGCCGGTAATGAAGTTTGCGGACAATCGCTGTCAGGGGAACCACCGCCGTCCTCCTATTCCCGCCACGTCCCGCAACGCAATTACCAGCCATCTTCCACGCTTAAGAGCGCTCACACCAGCTTTATATAGCATAAAAAGGGCATGACAATGACTCTCTGCACATCGGTTAATTGTACGAAAAGCCTTTTAAGATATGCTTATCGTAGCGCGTAAACGGCTTACGAGCGAATGATATTGTTGGCAAAATAAAAAAAGCAAACAGTCGTCCATCAGCGGCTCTGAAAAGCGGTGCCCATGTGGTGTCGATGGGCTATTGAGAGCAACACTAAGCCCTGTTATTCTGCATCGTTCATCAAAACGCTTGAAGGGCCGTTTTGACGCCGCGTCAACGACGATCTCCACGACGCGTCGGATTAACGACGCGCTATCTATTTCAGCTCATTACTCAATTAATTAGACGCGTCGCGCGTGCGAAAAGCCGACCAATAATCGGCCGATCTCGATTAGTATGCAAATTGCGCGCAAACACTGCCCACCAACCACCCGTCGGCCAATCGACGCGCGAGCTCGTCGCCTTCCGATTGGTCGGCCGCGAAAGGCGGCAGCAGACGGTACATTTTCGAGAGCGCTGCTCCCGATTCAATCAGACCTCCGCACACTGACCCGCCACCGCCGCAGCTTGAAACGTTGGCTGGTTTAGTCGCGGCGATCGGCAGTCGAAAATGTTTGGCAACCTGCAGAATCTGCAGACTTTCTGGAGTCAGTGCTGGCGCACTAGACCGGGTCTAGTCGACCCCTTCACCGCCTTCCCCCCTTCGTTCAACGGCACGGGCGGTATGGGCATGTCCCCTTCGTCTACCAAGGCGCAGTCGTCGGTGCAGTCCGCATTCACCCAGATTGCTTCGCCGCAGCGCAAGTTCGACACGCCCGATAAGCGCCAAAAGAACGACGGTCTGTTTCTTTTTCATAACTCAGCGCGTGCTTGAAGTAACTGCTCGCTTTTCAGGCAATGCCTCTGATAAAGGGGAGGGGAAGCGGCGACGGACGCGTACCAACTTCACAGCCTGGCAGTTGGAGCAGCTCGAGTCGGCGTTCGAAGCGAGCCACTATCCCGACGTGTTCATGCGAGAGGCGTTGGCGTTGCGCCTCGACTTGCTNCGCGGTCGCCGTCCAAATGCCAAGTACCCGCGTGTGCAGGCGTGCAAGAGCATGTCGCCGTTCATGTTCCCCTTGTTCCCGATCACTCAGCCGGCCGGCATAACGATCAAGGATGAACAGCTGCCAACGCACTTTGATATGGCGCCGTTCGAGCACCATTTGCGCGCCAATGTACCGTTGTCTGCCGGAGGCCGCAAGTAGCGGCGATGACTATAACTATATGATATGTGCTTATGTGCCAGCATTGCTTGCTAGTCTCAAACTCTTTCACTGTGTTTTGTCTGATGCGCTCGAATGCGAATAATGCTAAAGAAAGAAGCGGTGTGCGGAACATAGCAGAAACAGAGAGAGATAGAGAGAGAGAGAGAGAGATATGAATCGGTGGATTTTACGAATCACCGCCAATCGATGGGGCGGCGATTGAAGCAATTTGCGCGCAATGTGGCGATTGAATTTGCTGGCGCGTCCCGATCGTGACCTGATACCCCCGGGCCGCTCGATTGCGAGCGCCTTTTGAGCCCGAGACCGTTTAATTAAGTGGCCGTTTACCGAATAATAGATTCTTGATGCGGCGTGCGCCAGCGGTGGACGGGCCGACACGTACGCTAATTTATCGCCGCACGCGGCCCCGCTCGCCCGCCATTGCTCGTCGTGGCCGCCGCCGCGCCCGAACGGAGGGCGTATTAAGCCATTTTCGTATTCACCATCGGCAACATTTCCGGCGGGTGGAGAACAATCCGCCCAGCGAAACAGCGGCTACCGTAGCCGAAGTTTGTACGCAATAACTGATTCATTCGTTCGGCAGCGGCGGCGAAGAATAACTTTCGACTTTGGTCGATTTGCGTCGGCCAGTCCGAACTATTACTCGGCCGGCAACAAGCAATCATCACCGCATATTGATAGCTTGATTTGACGGCGGCCGGCCAAAAACCGCAGGGACCAACGATGCTGGAGTTATTAGATTCGGCCCCGAACGCCCGTCTCGCTTCATGCGCTCCGTTGATGTATTCAATAAATGTGATCAGCATCAGCGAACCGCCGCCGCCCGCCTGCGTTCTTCTTTCTTTCGACCGAGCCACGCGGCAAGAGGAACGATTCGTCAAGTGGTTCTCACGCTCGCGCTATTCCCAAATGCAATCTCTTAGCGCTTCTCCATTTACCGAACGACAACAAGCAGGGGAGTCGTTTTTAAGAGCAAATCGCCAATGAGACTGCGTACTTAATTATCACCCCACAGCAGTGTAGCAAGGGGGAGCAACGCGTCAAGCCAAACGTTTATGCGTTTATTGAGCATCGAGGTGAATAACGAAGATACACACACACACACAGCAGCGGACGTCAGTGGATATATTTTGAATTGAACAGACTCCTTTTTGGTGTGCATCAATAAAGAGACAAAAAAAACATGAGAAAAACTGCTTTCAACTTTGACCAAGCGCGCGCAAAACAACAGCTTTCCAATTGTGCACACTGCACCGCGCGCATCGTAACCCGAAAAGCGAACCGAATAAATCGGGACTACCAATAACAACGTTGTTCAATAATAAATATAGTCGTAAGCGCGCGTTGAGAAGGTCTTCCGAGGCGGGAGCATAAGACCACACAACTAGATCATCGAAAATCGTTCACAGGGAAGTTAAGAAACCGAACAAGCAATGGCGCAATGGAAATAGTGACGCCGACCGCACCTTCGACGCCACAATCAAGTACCCGCCATAATGCCTCGTCTTCTTTTACTCGCGACAGCTGACAAATCGATGGCAGCATCAAAATTGCACGGAGTGATAAAAACGCCGACAGAGCGCGCGAACGTCATAAAACAAAGGCAACATATTGCTGTATACATCGCGATTGTCGGCTTATGCTGTTCTCAATACCTCTGACTAAAGTGGTTTGCAACCGAAACATGGTAAGCCATGTATCAAGCAAATGCAGTGGAAATAATTTATACATCGGTAAATGGGGGAGATTTTGCCCGGAATAAGCGAGTTCACTTTAATGTTAGGTATTGGAGAGCGTAGCAAGAAAAAATGGGACCTATCAAAGAGCATGGAGGAGTTTATGGAAAAGGGGTGGCATGAAGCAACGAAATTAACAGCTGCACAAAAATGATACATGGCTTCCCCAAGAGGGCGATTTTGTAATTTGGCGCCAAAGTATACACGCTTGAACATGTACCACACTGACACCAAGTCACTTTAGTCCAAGATATGAAAGAATCTTTCTACTTATTTTCACGCACGCATACTAATCATCTTTCACCTATCGTTCATTTTGCCAATGTTCACCTAAGTATGAAGAAGCTGAACGAGTACAAAAACAGTTACTAGCAGTGAAGTTCAGGATATCACTGGCGGTAAATGAATATTTTTTGATATCATATCATTTTCAAAGCCCCCTCTCTAACTTCTGATATCTTTATCAGAAAGTAAATTTCTGAGGCCTATTTCGTAAAACTATTGCAATTACAAATGCTGCAATTAAATTACTCTCCAAAATTGTAATTGCAATAGTTGTAATGACAACAGTTTCATGAAACAGAACCTTGAGAGTAAAGTATCAGTAGACCAGTTCCACACCGCGCACTTTAGTTGGCGTGTACTACATGGGGTTTACTTTAACATGGAGTTAAGCACGACTTTAGCTAAAGTAGGCGATGCGAAATCGGCCCCGGTAGCAGCGCTCAATTTCCCGACGAATTCACATCAGTACCAGCATGAGACGGAGGCTCCGCAAACGTCACCAATAACTATGCAGGTAGCGATTTCAGAGTGTGAATTTCCTGCGCGACAAGTTTCGTCTGCGCTTGGGGATCTTGATCGAGCAGTCCACAAGAGGCGGCCTTTTCAACGAGGGCCTTGGCCTCTTTGGCGAGGGCGCTGGGACGGGGGTTGATCTTGATGTTGATGAAAGGCAAGGGGGTGGTGGTCTGGCGCTCGTTGGCGTCGAGAATCATCTGCAGAGCTTCGAGGGCGTCTTTGATGTTGCCGCCGTTGTTGCTGTCGTGCTGTCCGACGGCCATTTGCCAGGCGGAGTGGATGTGCTCGAGGACGAGCACGTCGGCCGCCGACTTGCGCTGACCCAATCGAATCAGCAACGGCAACACCACCGACTTCATCACTTCCGTCTCCTTTGCGCCGAACTTGCACGGACTCGCCTTCACGTACTGCACGAAGACTTCGGTCAAGCGCTGTAACGACGCGATTATCAGTTGGATAGAAGCACATGTGCCATTTCCACTTTAATGAGGACATTTTAAATATAAATCTGACTAGGAATTTGTCCTTTTTGGCTTGGAAAACACCTTATTAAAGTGATAATGGTATATATATCATTCGTGATTAGAGGCAACGATTTATAAATGAACGGAGTGGTATGAACGAGTAATGGAAGGGCGAAGGAGGAAAAGGAAAAATTGGAGATAGTCGCACTATTATAGATAGATATGGCCAATTTACCAATAATAGGATGCGCATTGCATTTTCGACGACGCAGGGCACCATCTGATGCTTCTGCGCCCAGCCGCTGTAGGAATTCAGCTGTTCGTTGATGCACTCGACGCGAATAAGGTACTTGAGCAACTTGACAATCTGCTTCTCGCTGCAAATACACCGCAGTCGTAAATTATAGGTAAATAAGAGTTAATTGATGGTTTATGTGGAACGTGATAGTCACTTGACACAGTGTCATAATTAGTTAAGTCACTTTGTGACGTTTTACATCGACTCTAACGAGCCCTAAAGCAACGGTGTACAACTTACTCGACACTGCGCTTTTCGCTTTGACACATCACTTCGTGCATCAAACAAATGCTCTGCAAAAACTTGTAGTAGAAGACGTGCGCTTCCTAAAAGATGATAACATTAGTGAAGCGGCGCAGGAGGGAAAAAACTCGTCTGTACTTTATATTTGTCCACATCGTTTGAGTCGGTGTCCATTTGCTGCCTTAGCTTTTCCAGCATTATTCCCAACGCCGTGTTGAATTCGCTAAAGCAAAAACTGCCACAATTATTCAAAGCGAACGGGAAAAGGGAAGTGAAAATTTCTTAGTCAGTAACAGAGAGCCGCAGGGTACACTTTAGCACGTTTAATGCTGAGAACTAAATTGAGCACATTCTCTGCGGCATCCACACTATAAGCCTTTATCACTACGAGACCAACGCGTCATTTTCTTGTTACTGACTTGGAAATTACGACACAAAATGACGAACTGGGAGCTCGATTTGGAGGGCAGAGATTCCAAGAGGAAGACTTGACGCACGACAGGCGGGAGGGTCTTGGCGGCGCTGGTGAGCCACACGAGAATGTTCATAAGGCGCGGATCCACAATGCCGCTTTTGCCACCAAACTGGCTCACTTCATCAATCTTCGTCGAGATCCAGTCAGCCGCCTGCAAATAGTGGGGCTCAGAAATATGCTACAACGCTTCACAACTGGTGGATTTCATAACATCCATTCTCTAGTTATAATTGCATTTCAGTTTCATATCGCTCACTCTCTAGCTAAAGTCACGCTTCTCCTAATGCGTAAGTATCCCATTTTCACTCTAAACTGGACCACTAATCACATAAAACCGTACATTTCTTTAAAACAAACTAAACAAAGTGCCCAATACGATTTTTAAATTGTCTCGATTAATTGAGAAAGTACACACAGTATATTATAAATAATACTTAAGACTCAAAAAGAATAAGAAAGTACGCTAAAAGAAGCCAAGAATATCTTAAAATACCTTGACCACAACAGCTTCGTAGCTTTCGGGGCCGGTAAGTGTGGCTGAGTCGAAAGATTTGAGGGCATGAGCGAGTGCGTCATCGCCGAGGTGCTTGCACGCCAACTCTGAGTGCAAGTCGACGATGGCCGAACTGAATTCCTTTGGAATATCAACCGTTTCGGTGCGCACTGCCCACGACACCGTCGCCCCCTTTCGTCCCTCTTGTTCCGCGGCCATTCGTCGTCTCTCCTCTTTCTCGTCCCACGCCTTCACTTCAGCGACAAACTGCGCATTGTCCTGTTCCACCAACTCCGCCAAGTCGCGCGGAAGCGAATGAGTCGCTTCTTCCACTGTCGAACAAAGCGATGCAGTGTCTGAAACAGAACAATATACTCAAAATTATTTTATCATTTTATCTTTCTTTAAAATATTAATTTTTTGTGTTGTGCAGTCGTAAGCAGTCACGAATATTTGCATTTTGCGCTGCTTTATCGTAGCTGGCACTGACGATATGGCTAATCGTTTTGGTTTCGTGTTTACCATAGAGAAGAATGCATAATTTGGTTTGGATGGCGTCAAATTTAAAATGGAATTGGTATAGGTCTGGCATATTAAACAACGAAAAATCCAATATGCAAACAAACCGTTTTCAAACAAGTCGCGGCGATTCTTGTGAACGTAGACGAGACAGTACGCGGAGCAGTTTCGTCGCGTCCCGTATGAGTCGGCAGTCACCTGCTCCCAGGTGGCGGGTTCGACCTAAAAGATCATGAACTAACTAATGAGCGCCAAGTTACCAAAAGAGTGAAGGATGAACCGTTTTGTCGTTGTATTTGCGCCAGGCGACGGGGATGCCAGCGTCAGTGACGGTTGCATGGTCGGCGATGTAGGCCCAGTAGTGGCCGACATTTGCCTCACCCTCATGTATGAGCACGGCGTGCAAACGGTAAGGATGCTGCAAGCGATCACATATAATTGCAATTGTTAACGAACGCCGAAGCTCCACGAAATCCTACCTCTAGCAAGTGAACCTCGTCAAACGCCAAGTCGATGGCCCTTCGAAGTTCCGTCGCTTGCTGTCGAAGATCTGAATAAAAAATGTGCTGATTTTCGCACCCACCATGCATCGACAACTTTTAGCTTTTATCACACATACACCATTATTCATCATAACTCGCCATTCATACAGTCAATTTCGACAAACTACCGTTCTAATTGAATACAGGTGACTTAACTGAAAGCATAGGAGACGAAGTTAAATGCGAAAGTGACGAACAATGATGGAAGACCGTGTAAGATAATCATTGCGCCACTATGATTAAATGATACAATAGGACGTAAACGCGAACCTTCTGTTTCTTCCGTCGCCTGCCGAAGGGCGCTGTTAAGAAGGCGATCGAGGACGGCGAGCTCGGCAGGCGGGACGGCGGCGCGGTTGAACACGGGGGCGGAGACGGGCGACGACTGAGCGACGACTTCCATTTCATTCGTCGACGTATCCATAGGTTCATCACCGGATTTCTCACCAACAGGCCTAGAAGCACAATGATAGTGTACAGTAAAACTGGTTATATCGGTACGTCGGAGATTAGTCAAAATTACCGATATATACCATTCCCCTTTAATGCGGGCGTTTTTTTAAATGATTTGACTCGGAAAATGTCCTTAATAAAATCGAAACATTGTAAAATAATTATACTGAACTGCTGTTTGATGGGTACAAAAAAGGTGCGAAACTCTTACGGGGCGGCGTTGTTCGCAGCTCCCATGAAGCGCATGCACGCGCTCAGAGCCTCCGACACTGCTACCCGCTTCTCGTTGCCAAGCGCAAATTCGTCGTATCTGAAACGCCCTCGATTTTCCATCATCCTCGAAAGAAACGTTCCAACAATCATACTGTTTCAGGATTGTCAGAACCCGCTCGAGCTGATCACGCCATTTCTTCACCAGCAGACGCTTATCCGCCACTACGTCACGGTTATGGTGCAAGTATCTGCAATTCAAGCAAATTCTTATCCAGTCATATTCGTCAATGATCATTCATAACATCAAAAAGCACAATATTTTAAACGACAACTTGTATACTTCAGTTTAAGAGCGATATGTGAGAAGAACACTTACCGATCAATGAAGAATTCGACGGGAAAGCTGAACTCCTTGTGTAGCTTCACGGTGCGTAGATCGGACTTGTCGAAGGAAAAACGACGCAGAGAAAAGACAATCACGGGAGGAACGTGCACAAACCACTGCTGAAAATGGATCTTTTTATGATAAGGTTAGTGGGATATATAGTCACAATTTGCAGATCAGTAACAAGAAATCATTGACTGAATAAGGTGAACTGCTTTGAAAGTCGATCGCGTTTCTTTTCTTTCAATTTACCATAATTTGGGCATGTAAAAAACAAGAAACGACTGTCATTCCTGGTGAAAAACGGTGTTCAAGTACCAAAATGCGAGCTCATACTTGGCAACTACAGTGCCTGGCAATTTTTTGATCGAAAAGTTTTGAATAAATCGTGGTCAAGAGCGGCCAAGAGATAATGCAAAATGAAACAGAATGTACCTCGCAGGCAGGATTGTCGGGCGTGGCTTCTTGCCATTGGGATGCTGCCAGCGAGTCGTGAAACGTCTCGTACTCGACGTGTAGATTTGTGATGTGCAACGACTGATCCACCGTCGACGTCGAAATGCGTCCATCTGAAGCGATCGCCGCCATTCGTTGACAACCGAACGGTTTACTGTCCAAACAGTATTATTAGCCCCCATTTCAGTATGAATTTTGGAGAATGGGTGGATTTGGAACGAGGACAAAGTGATGTGATCGCCATTACTGCAATCATACAGTCAGTCTTCTCAGACGAAAGTACAATATTACTTAAAAAATCGATGCCACTAAGGATGAGAAGAGTTTGGGGAAATACCGAGTATGCGTCCTTGTTTAGCAAAAACCGGCGCAGTCCAATGAAGACTAAGACGGAACAAAAGAAAAAGAGGAAATAAAAAGTACCTGCTGACACGCGCTCCTCGATATGGGAGCCGTGGAAGATGTGCTTGAACGACTGACTTCCGGCATTGTCTGCGCTGATGGAGGGGGAAGAGGAGGAGGGGGGCGAAGGGACGATATCGCCGGCGGCCAATTCGGGCGCTTGCGATGCGGGCGTGGGCGACTGTGTCCTCACCAGAGAATGGTCGTCGGGTTCACTGAGCATTTCTTTGCCTTCGATCTGCATCTCTTTGCCATCATTCAGGATATCTTTGCCCTCGCCCGACGTCGACTGCTCTCCGCGCGGTTGACGACTACCCATGCCTGCATTTCCTCCACTTCCACCAACTCCGAACGCCTGCTCTAGCCATTCTATCAAACGCAGCAGCATTTCCGTAACATCCTGAAATGGATAATTTTCGCGAATATTAGCAAATTTTGAGTATAATGTTGAAATTTCTTTGTCTCGCAATAAAAAGGCTCACGCACGGAATGCAACTAGCAGTGTCGCAAACCGAATAATAATTTGTTTGTGAGAACACTTAATACAATCGATGAATTTCTTAGCTATTCTTATAATGTGACATTTCCGCTCTCTAAGGGTAAAATAGTATAAATTCATCATATTGCGTTCGAATCAATATTGATAAAAAAGATATTCAGTCTGAACATAACAATGTTTATCCCTGAAAAATATGTAAGGAGTTACTGTGCCATAAAAAATAATGTTGCTACCTGAACTAAATTTTTCCTGACGAAGAAAGCTTCATTATGACGATTAAAAACATGATTAGGTACCTGCTGAATGCCGACAGAAGGGGAGGCGTTGAGTTCAGCGTTGAGTCGGGCTATTAGATCGAGGACCTCGCTGGGGTCGATGTACTTGCGCTTCGAGCCGAGCAGCAACGCGAAGAGACGCCGCAGTGCGCGCGCCAAGCGCACCTGGTTCGACTCCTAGAAGGTATATGTTCGTTCATTATATTTGAAGTGAAATTGATAGTAATCCTTGGGTCGGAAGCAATTCTTTCGATTAAAATAGTAAGTAAACTTTGAGTAAGCAGCTATCCTGCAATTAAAAATTAAACAATCCACGAATTAAAAGCGGTCTTTCGGTTAGAAGCAATCCTTCGATTTGATATTAAGTAATTCGCATATTAAAAGCAACCCTTTAAATGAAAGCAATCTTCCTCTCACCTGTGAATCGACCGGCGGCGTTACCACCTCTTGATTGCCACTGGCAATCACTTCATCCGACTGACTCGGTTCCGTCTCGTCCATATTTGTCACGCCCGCCACTTCGATCCCTTCTCCAGTCGCATCGCATGGATCATTGGAATAGTCGAGTAGGACCTGTCGGATTCGAGGCACGTTGAACAACGCCTAAAGAGAGGTTAGAATAGATTGACGCGTTGCAATACTGCGCCGATATTGCAGTAATTTCGTGAAAAATAACACAGTAGAAATCGTTAACAGCAGTTAACTGGTCGCAAATTTCCGCCTTTTGTTTTTACAGTTCAAAAATCGTTTCTAACGGTAGATCGCTTATACCGGTCAAAATCTGCTGATTCTCCATTTACTGGTAAAAACGATTTCCATTGTGTATACCTGGCGCTTTCTTATTTTTACTCGAACGTTTGTATCATAAGAGATAAAGTAGTGCCTGAATCAGGCAAACTGCTTCAGAAGTTCATCGCTCTATTTTATTACATGTTGTAATCACTAATCGATAATGGTCCTGGCAAAACGCGCTATCTCTCCACAAAAGGGGATGCATTCTGGAGCTCAGCTTAACTGGAAACAATGTAAGACTCGCAATCTTACTGATCGAAAAATCCTGAGAATAGAGCGCTAACCTGGGCGATAACGTTGAACCAGCAAGTATTGCCGACATTCTTGAGGCCCACGGCAGACACGCCGGCACGTGATCGTTCATGCGGATTTTCTGGATCTTTCTGTCCAAACGGCGCAAAACCCGGAATACCCTGGTTGGCCTTCAGAGATTCTTCTATCGCTCTGAAAAAGTCATGATTGAAAAAAGGACTGAATCAGGGACATATGGCAGTTTCTATTGATTATACAATAAAAATTTCGGGAGTCTTTTCAAGAAAAGTTCTACGATCATTAGATAGATGATGCTGTGCTTACTTGCAAGTACGGCCCAAAAGAAAAAATAAAGGAAATTGCGGTTTTGAGGATTCGTTGAGCTAAAAATAACGATAACGCGTTGAACGTCGTTTAAGCCAATTTCTACCATTTTTACTTTAGCAAGAACCCAATCAATACTAATTTAACTCGAAAATGTCTTTGCTAGAGTAGGAATACTACATAGTCAAGACGTTTGTACAGATCGGCATATTTTGACTATAAACCGCCAAGAAGCAGCGCTTTTAGAACAAAGAAAGAAAACAAACTTGTTCATGTCCTGGTCCTCCTTGTTGATAGCTTTGTCGGCGATGCTTTGAGCGATGGCTATCTGCAGGTCGTTCGAGTCATCTTTGGTCAGGTCGACCACATCAGTCGCCGTCTGAGTGACCCTGGCATGCGTCCCGGCTGGCCGATTAGCGCACGTAGCTACCGCCAAATTGTCGACATTACTCTCGACATAGCTAAGCTCGTTCAAGTAATCGTTCAACGCCGCTTCCAACCATTCTTGTTTCTTCTGCTTCACACCTTCGTTGCCCTGCGTGTGCTTCTTCACGCAAGCCTCAGCCCTTCTCAAATCAATGTCGAAGCCCAATATCGCTTTCATCTCGACCATGATCTCTTCGGCCGTGAGATAGGTGTTCTAAACGAGCAACAGTGGTATTATTATTCGAATCGATGAATCTAATCGTTCCACATAATGTCTAAGAACGTTTATTGCACACGCCTCTGACGTAATATGACGTAGAAGGGGAAAAATGTTGCATGACGCTGCGACCACCTGGTGACTAGAACACGCGCTAATGAAAAATTTCATAATAATATCCCATATGAGAGCTAATAAAGCGTTGTACACAGAAAGCAATCCCAAAGAGATGCAGTGATCAACCGAATTACGGCGATCGAGCAACTTTTTGTAATGGATGAGGAGAAAAGGTGGCGCTCGCAAGTGCGGAATGACAAAGAGAGGACTATCAGAATCTTAAATAGTGAAGAAAACACTATAATATTCGACGATCTGAACAAAATAAAGAGCAAATACGCATGGAGGGTGGGGCAGGTTATACTTAACTGCTGATAGACAATTGAGTTAAATTTAATGCTCGCCTCTTTATTTCCGCTTTCAACGAGCGGTGTGCTGTCGCAGCGTTCATTCTGCTGCCACGGGTTAGGCGGCGCTTGATGTCCAAATGCCTCCTTATTACTTTCGACGTTGCCATGCGTCGTCGAATCGGCGTCTGGATCGGCCGGCGTCTCGTCCGCCTCCATCGGCTTCTCGGCGGCCGACATTGGCGCGAATGGAGTCACCGTCATTCTGCGCAGCTTTGTTCTTCAAGGCCACGCAGCGAATGTCAACCACACAAATAACGCCAACACAGTCGCTGACGACAGAAATCGACGTCTCTCTTCTCGATCTCACTTCAGCTGGCGTCTTCCAAGAGTTACAAAGGCAATTCACAACATTTTTCAAAGCGACGCTTGAAGGAAAGAAATGGCTAGAGTCTAGCCAAAAGATTGCGTCGTCGATGATGACGACGGTTGGCTCGTGCTAGACAAGAATAGCGGACTTGGTCGTTTTCGCGCACTTTCCGTGTTGCGATTTTGCATTGTGACTTTTCTCTAGCACTGGCATTGTATAATGCTGCACTGCCAATAGTGAAGGGGGTTCGACGCAGCCGCACGCGCCCATCGGTTTTGCTCACCATTGTTGGCTGTTTACCAGTATGACTAACGATACTCCGCAACAGTCACGTGACGTCATACAGCCGTCTCTCTATTTCCGAAATTCAAACGTTTTCATTTCACCAATTGTTATTGTTGGAAATTGTGAGCTGAACGACGGATAATTGTGTGTAAAATCTAAGAAGTCAGTGAGTTTCTCTGTGATGACGGAGGTCTGTACGAGCCCGGTGCAGCAAACTTTAACGTCGCCGACGTTATGTCGGCAGTCGTCGGATCAGTCCGACTCGTCGACGAGCAAGCAGTCGGACAAGAACAAGGCGGGAAGAAAAACGAAGCGAAAGCCGTCAAATGAAGGGACACCGGTGGGCGGGCAGCATGCGCAGCCGCGTTCGGCGAAGCAACCGCGAAGGGAAAGTCGCGGTCGACGCGATATGCCGATACCTTTTCTACTTGGCGGGACGAGAAAAGACCCGCTGAACTTGGGCGGCATTTTGGGCCCCGTCACGGGCACAACTCCGCGCACTTCGCCGCCCGAAGTCGAGATCGTCGTCCCGAAGAACACGCGCGACCCGCTGAACCTGAAAGCTCAAGCTCGGCAGCGAAAACGGAAGCGACGAGAGAGTCTGCGAGCTGACCAGAAAGACTTGTCCGACGCGAAGCCGAGCAGTCCTACCTCTTACTCGGACTCTGAACTAGCGGGGGTTGACGGGCTGCTGGGTCCAGCGAGGAAAGTGGCGAGGACGAACACTATGAGCGAAGGACAGTCTCGTCATCAACTGCGCGAGAAGATCGTCTCGCCCGTTCCCCGGCCGGTGTCGCAAAAGCGCCACAGTGCTAGCCCAGCGAAGAAAGACCCCACTCCTACAACAATCAGCAGCGACGAACCAACCTCACCCCTCCTCCCCAACAAAACGGACAAAAAACCCGTCGATCGCTTCCGATACGGCAACTTCAATCGCTACTACGGCAAGCGACTGAAGGAGAAGGAGGAGGACCCGCGCTTCAAGCTGATCAACCGCGAGTTCATCGAGGACAAGAGCGTGCTCGACATCGGCTGCAACGTGGGCTTCCTGACGCTGAAGATGGCCAAGGACATGGCGCCTCGACGCATTACCGGCGTCGACATCGACGGCCAACTCGTCGGCATTGCGCGCAAGAATATACGCCACTACTGCGACGACTCCATTGAGGTCAGTAGTATTTTTGGTTTAGTTTGGGTAGTACTTGATGCTTATTACATTTTACTAGTTGAAACATAAAGTGAACGACTGAAAAATATTACTTATAATCGTCAACTTCTAAACGAACTAAACCAAAACTAAGCACGTATTAATACTGGTAGAACATTTAAGTTACAACATATCCAATAACTAAAAATATGTGTACCACAATTATTTAAACGTGTTTATTTGTTGTTTAGCTCGTGTGGTAGTTGAAGCCTTTGAAAGGAAAGTATGGTCGCCTAATTTTAGTAGGCACGTATTCTGATTAATTTTAGTCACGTATGACAAGGTGGTGTAAATTACTTCCTCTTTTATTTTCAAACAACAGAAAAAGGAAGTAATTAACATCACCTTGCCATACGCGACTAAAATCAATCAAAATACGTGCATACTGAAAATGGCCTATTGGACTTCCCATTTTAATTTTATTCCTTAGTTATTGGTTATGTATTGTTAGTTATATGTTCCATTAATAATTATTCGTATTTAGTTTTGGTTTCGCTCGTTTAATATAAGGAGCGCATATGGCAAGATTTCATGATATATTGAACTCAAAAAACATTTCTCTTGCGTCATAATACCTCATATTTTCGACGAATTAATTAAAAACGAAATATTTCGTCTCACCATGAAAATAGTTATATGCTCTAATGCCCTTGTTGTCCTTCTCAGCGCTTAGAATCTCGATTTCCTTAGAGACTCACTTGCGATTGTGTTATTCGTTACTGAATTTATTTAGATTCTTGACATTTCTGAGATCATAATTGCGTGCAATTCACTTGTTTATTTTTCACTTGAAGGATCAGTTAGCCAGATGTCACCTGATTTTTGCACCCAGTCGGTATTGGTGAATTAGTCACGAAATTGTTGAAAATCTAAAGCAAAAATGGATAAGTTTACGATATTCTGACAAACTCTTCCTTTTATCGAAATTATTAATATCCCTCATTCAGTATTGAATATATTATCATTTTTCAATATGGATTTTCAGATGACAGGCAAGTTCCCTGCTTCCTTCTCACGCCAATTCGGTCCCGTATCGGCGCCGCCGATCAATCCCACTCAAAAATTCCCGAACAACGTCTGGTTTCATCAGGAGAACTACGTGTTAGCGACTGATGACATGCTTGATCAGGTAATTCCTTTCCATTGTTGATAGTCTGGGGGCGAAAACGTTGGCGTCGATTGTACTAAACTGAAACGCATCTGCCCACGGAAAGTCGAAGAGTGCTTATTTTTGAGATGATTGCGAAAGGTTTTATTATTTTTATCCGCCGATCAAAAGTCCACTTACGTCACGCTGAGAAGAATGGGGAAGTGATTGCGTTGTTGTGTCGATGACGTACTTGTAAATAAATTAATGTTGCGATGATAATATAGTAAAAAAATTTCGATTAGGAAGAAGAAACCATAAAACTGAATAAGGCAAACTGCCTCGAAAGTCAATAGCGCTTCTTTCTATCAATTTATGCGCGTAAAAACCAAGAAATGGTTATCATTCTTGGTAAAAAAACGGTGTTTTCGCACCGGAAAGTGGGCTGATCTTTAATAACTACGGTGCCTGGCTCGCTTTCTTCTTCCTCGCAGAGAAATTTTGACTAGACTACTGCTTACTTTTTTAAGGTTTCTCCACTTTACGATACGGTGCTGGCGCTTAGCGTCACCAAGTGGGTCCACCTCAACTGGGGCGACGCCGGTTTGAAGCGCTTTTTTCGACGGATCTTTCGCCATCTCTTCCCTGGCGGCCATCTCATACTCGAACCGCAGCAGTTTTCCACTTATCGGAAACGAAGCAAGATGACGGTAATATCTTTCTTCCTCCATCCCCTCTCAGATTGTTAACCTTTTCTTTTTAATTTCAGCCCGAAATGAACCAGCATTACAAAGCTATTCTGCTGAAACCCGACCAGTTCAGAGACTTTCTCGTGAAGGACGTCGGATTCGTCGCTTGCGATGCAAGAGAAGTTACAAATGCTCACGCTAAAGGTACGCTCTTTTCTGCGTTTCAATATGAATAGTGTCAATAATCAATGTACTTTAGGATTTCAACGACCGATTCTCGTCTTTATGAAGCCGAAAGTGGAACGAAGCGGCTCGTCAACTGCAGCAACGGCATCGAGGAAAACCATTTCCTCTTCTACTTCCGACGTTCCCACCCCGGTTGCAACCCATACTGGTGACTCAGAGTGCAGATCTTGAAGAAGTCTATTGCGCTATTTCTCGCGTCATTGATCATTCTACTGTTGTCTGTACTTACTTTTGAATTTTCGCCTATTTCAAATGCTTTGCCGCTTTTTCTGCAGCAGACGTGTTCATCTTATTAGTAAATTGATTTATTCTATGCTACAGCTTTATTTCTCACAACGCACTCACAAACAGTGACAACATGAATTACTGATTCGCTGCTTGTTTTGGGCGTTCTCTACGCGCAGCTGCTCGGCAATCGCAATCGCTAATGACAAACAAAATACTGGATGAACGAGAGACAAAGAAATTAGTCTAGGCAGCAGATTTCTTGAAACGGAATCCGCTCTTCCAAATGTCCATCAGCTGATCGTCGTCGTCAGCGGCGTTCTTCTTCGAAACGGTTTGCCACAGAGATGGCAAATGACCGGTTGTCGGCTTTGGCGAGTCATTCGAACCGACCGTGCCAGAGTGAGAGTTGTCGGGCCTATGAGACGATTGGCCGCTGGACTGTTGCTGCTCGGCCGCGAGAGTCGGCAGCGAATACTTCTTCTTTCTCCACAATCCCTTCGATGGACGGCCAATCTCGCTCGCTAGGCGCGTGTACAGCCGGTTCATCTGCTCTTGTTTCATCGCGATATACTTCATTTGTAGGAATTTGCGCATTTGCGCGTCCGTCGGTGGTTCCGTCTGCTCTGATTCCCACTGCTGAAATGAATCAGTTTTGCAATTGCACAGGCACTTTTGCTACTTGCACACATTTAAATCGTTGTAGAGTTCAGTTCGTTCATCTTCACTGAGCGGGTCTTCAGCCGAAGGCCATCCGTGAGCGACTGCGATCACGGAAGCCAGTGCGACCAGCACAAACGCTCCAGCCATTCTGCAAAAACAGCTCTGGGCTTTAGTAGGACAACAAAGTTATGCGCCCCGGATGAGCGCGACGCGTCTCCGTTGATAGCTAGTTTAACCGCGCCGCCGGACGAGCACAAACGCGCAGTTCGTGAGTAAGACTTGGGAAATCTTCGCGACTCATCGAAGAACCTATTGGTCATTTTATCTTATTATCTGTCCTGATCGGAAGCCGACTCGCGCAGAAGAAAGCCATCGACGCGGATCGAATTAGCGGTCGTGTCAGTTGCGCGAAACCGTTGAAGATTGACCGACGGGGGTTCATTGGCGCATTGGGACGCAGACGAGTCCGCGTAGTCGGCCGGCGAAGACGACGACGAACAGAGTCGACTGGGGGAAAGCCGAGAGTGGAGAGGGTTTATGCGAAGGGATGACGACGCAGCCTTCGACATGTCAATAGCGCCAATCATGCGATCACATGACGACTTGATCAATTCTGGAACACCTGTCGACGTCCACGAGAAGCTTGCCTAATTGCGCCCATAGTCGTGATGAGGCCGCTTATTCTTCCCACTAATCTTTAAACACACTCAAACGACCGATATTGTCACACAGTACTGCGATACATGTTTTGCTAGCAGAATGATTACTTCACCGAACCGTAAAATTTCCACCGTGATGTAACAGAGGTAAAACAACACAACGAACCCCATTCTATGCACTTCCTTCTTTCATCGTACTTTATTGCTGATGACGTACGCTTACATAAAAATATGTGAACAATTAAATGTTTAAAAGTTGATGCTTGAACGAGTTTGGCTAATCGAAGAAAGGAGAAATTAATTCTGAATTTCACATCAAAAAGTGTATGCTAGTTCAAGAAATTATACAGAGGATTAAAATCGAAGATGTGACGTTTAGCCTTAGTAAAACAATAAATTGTTCAATGATAAACTGCTCAAAACATAACCAGTAAAGGTAACGGCGATATAAAAAGTGTTTAAAGTAAACTATGCTAACAAAATTTTTTAAAATGATGCCTGTATCAAAAAAGCAGCAACAAAAAACGTTTTGGCTGATCTGTCTCAATGCTCAATCGTCAGCACACTAACGCTGTCCAATTTCTCATGCACGACTACCAAGGCAGCAATTCCCAATTCAAAGAGGACAATTTCCATATTTATTTGACTTAAAAATGTCTTGTTTACTTTTAAAAATGACCCTTTAGAAATGGAAATGGTAGATCGCAATACCCATCCGCTTCTAATTGACTTCTTTATTCATTTTAATTCGTTCCCATCCTCTAGTGAGAAAAAACTACGGGAAGGACAGCAAGAAGCTATCGCTTATCACCGATCCCACCGATGCCTACATCCTTACTCTGGTGTGGGAAAATTGTACTAAATAGATTAGGTAGCCATTTGGTGAATAGTCGGAATACCTACTATATACTTCTTTGAACAAACTCACCATGGTGATCGAGCACTGATTCAGCGCTCTGACCAGCGCAGTTCTCTGATCAAAGGGAATGAAAAGTTGGATCGTAGGCGGAGCGTAGGCGAACACAGTGCCATTTGATCGTCGTCGAGGCCAGAGAGGCCAAAGTCTCCGCCCTACCCCCTCTAGTGGGCTGATCGCCCTCTATGCTCTCTAACAATGCAAGCAATTAGTTGTTAGCACGTCGTATGAGCATTTTCACTCGCGTCGTTCGAACGATGTTCAACTGTTGCCTGCGACCCTAAGGCATAAATAAATTGTGCCCACCGCGCTATTCCTATCATAAGCTTGGGGATCGGCAGGTAATTTTAGCCACAGATTGGCCCATAGCCATCATGCGGCGATTCCCCGTACAGGTAATCATCGTCAGCTGTCCAAGTCGGCTCAGCGTGGATTATTTTGTAACCGCATGCGAGGCAGTAGATTATATCGCACTCCGAGAGGGCACAACAGCACTCTCACTCAGTAGCTCGATGATAAGTCTGTCATCGAGGAGCAGTTCGCACCGAACTCTGTCGACAAAGCGATGCAACGGGAGTCGGTCGAGGTGTCAGAGCACGGCTCGCATGCCTTTATCTCATCAGCAAACGAGCCATCGCCATCTCGAGTACACTATTGAGAGACGAAGAACTGAGTTGGGCAGTCGATGTTGCAAGTGTCCGTATCATGTTCTAGCCACGGACAGCTGGGTGATTTTTCGATTCATGTTCTAGTAGCCGAGGACAGATGGACGAGCCAGCGATGCCACCGTCCCGCCGTCGATGAGAAATCTGCGTCTCAAGGGGATTGCCGGGGAATCAGTTGAACGATCGATTCACTACGATAGCTCTTAAACACTCAAATTTCACAATTTTTTGCAACATTTGCATCTGATGCAAACTGCCGAGAGGGGAAGATAATATTTCTTTGTTGAACGATATCAAAAGACCGGCATAACACCAAGATGAGCGGATGGGAAGATCGCCTCGTGCCGAAGCCGGCC
The DNA here is from genome assembly GCA_002796945.1 of Plectus sambesii. Lineage (NCBI taxonomy): Eukaryota > Metazoa > Nematoda > Chromadorea > Plectida > Plectidae > Plectus > Plectus sambesii. The sequence goes on along the minus strand of NIUQ01000224.1, from coordinate 36,601 downwards.
GAAGATGACATCTTTTGGATCGTCGGTAAAGGAGCAAAGGCGCCGAAACCGCAACCTTCCCCACCGAAAAAAGGAGGAAAACAGCGCTTTGTGAAAGTGATGGATACGGACGGCAAGGATCCTTCCGTTATCAAGTTGCCAGGTTGGTTCTTCAAATATTTTACTCTCCTCCCTTTCCAAACTCATCTGATGCGCACCTTTGCAGGACGCCACAAGTGTGACTGCGAGGCCAGAGCTCACGAGCTAGTCAACAACTGTCTCAGTTGTGGTCGGATCGTGTGCGACCAAGAAGGCAGCGGTCCTTGCTTTTATTGCGGTCAGCTCGTTTGCACAATAGCAGGTAAGAGCAGTTTTTATTTTGCTGCTGTTTGAATAGAAAGTCTGCATCGGTTGACAGTCTTATACTGTGGTAGTGGCACTGAAAGTGACGTTTAGCCTAAGCCCAAGATATGACATGATTAACAATTAATTTCTTCGTTTTTGTTAAATCTTTGATCTATAAATTTCATTCAAGCGCACGTTTGTAATGTATATCAGTTATAAGAAACTGACAAGTGCACAATATATAGCCAGCAAATAACATTGCGTTTCTTTAGAGCAAGAATTGTTAGATAAGGGAACAAAGAAAAGTGGTGAGCTGCGACGGAAGTTGCTGGGGGATGCAGCGCGAGCGAGCGGTGGCACGAGTCTCGCCGCGATCGGAGAGCAGCTGAACAGCGCCGTCGCGCAGAGGAACAAGCTCCTCGGTTACGACGCCGACAGGTAGTTGATTAAGTCAAACAATTTATTGTCAAAATTTGCTGATCAATAACAAGAAATATAAGATTGAATAAGGTACACTATTTTTTATATTCGATAGCGGTTCTTTCTACTATTTTACGCACGTATAAAGGAAGCAACGACTATCATTCTTGATGAAAATGAGTGTTTTCGCTGTGAAAAGTCGACTCATTTTTGCAAATTATATTGCTTGGCAAGGTTTCCTTTTTATTGTACCAAATGTTTTGACAATAGATTACACACTTTTGAGAATAATGAGCGACGTGTGTTTTTTAGCGAGAGGCGGACGAAAGTAATCGACGATCAATCGGATTACTACAGCGCCGAGAGCAATCCCTACCTCACGCCTGAAGTATGCTTCTATTTGTCTCATACAACATTAAAGTCAAACTTTAGTCATTTTTAACTGAAAGGAATGCTCTGTATATTTTTCCCTCGCTTCCTATGAAAAGCTGACTGCGAATCATATGTCTTTACTGTAACGATCCGCTAAGCAGTTTGTCATAGGTAGGTGAAGACAATATGCGGCAAAGTGTTAAGAAGACAAACGGAGTTCCCCTTTTATCCAGCGATATGTGAATGCTCGTTTCAGCAGCGCAATGCTTTGAATAAACGTCGGAAAGAACTGCTGTCGAAAAAGTTTGGTAGTCGCGCCGAGCAGTCAGTGGTCATCAGCCTCGACTTTCTTGGGCGAAAAGTCATTCAGGAAGAGGAGGCAGCTATCGATTTCGATCAGGATCCAGTGATCCGATCGATCTTGGACAGCGTCCAGGCTCCTTCTACTCTTCAGTTTGAACGCTCCTTGCCAAAAACAGGCTCCTTCAACCCACCAACGGTTAGCACTCTTTATTACGATTGTTGAACGAGATGACGAGATGAAGGAACTCTTCAATTTTAGTACGACGAGACCTGCAGTAGTGCAGCCTCCCTCATACGACCTCCGGGCACTGGAGGCCTCAGCGGTCGACTGCAGGGCGCCGCATTCTCCGAAATGGCTGCCGAGGCTGGCGTCTGTCTTTCTATCAATCAGCCCTTTGCTTCTCTGCTCGTCTGTGGCATCAAACAGTTGAGTGCTGCTTAGTTTCATCAATTGTGCATAAGTTAGTGTGGCAAAAAACGCATTTTCATATTGGTATAGCAGAGGATAACATGTCCTGACGAATACCGTAAAACCGAGTTCTATTACACGAGTATCGTTGCGGGACCAATATGAAGTACAATATCAAGAAAGTATAGCGAAAAAGACGATATAATACAACACAGGGAATATTTGAATTTCGCGCTTGAACCTTATCGTTGCTTGACCAAAGCATGATTTTGTTGACATTATGAGCGTAAAGAGGAACGCCAACATTCGCCTTATTTCAGGCACGAAGGCCGCAATTGGTACATGGAGCATCGAGGGCGGCTGTGGATCGCTTCGACCAGCAAGCAAGTAGATAAAACGGAAAGCTTAAAAATCGAACAATTTTATCGCCTTTACTACAACGGTTGGCTTTTACAGTCTCTCTTACTGAGCATTCGTTACGCGTAGAGGTGTTTTAGATAAGGTGCCCACCGCCTTCCCCGTGCAGTACAAATCTGGCGCTCTGCTTGGTTGTGTCGACGTCATCGACTGCTTACCGCAAGAGCAATATAGGCTTCAGGTAATTTTTTTCTACGCCTCCTCATCTCAACGTTGGCAACGAATTTTTACGCCTCTGACGTATATAATTCATACAGAATGTTTTTGATTTGTGCGCGCGGCGCTTGCCATAAGTTAACAAGAACACACTATTAATTATCTCTCGCTTTTGTGTTTCGAAATTTATTCAGTGCCATGTTGGCTATGCGTTTGAGTTATTTGATTTAATTGACTATGGCTGGTTTTATATCGCGGATATTCGTTGTTATTAACGCAAAGCTAAAACATATCTCTTTAGTACATATTTAATTTAAGTTAAATATTATATGAACTTTCTCAATCTAAATGTTCAATGAACTTACAGTATCCAAATGGCGAGATTGAGGACGCTTACGTGATCATCTGCGCCAATCACCAAGCCCTACCCGTCCACTTCCCAATCCGTGGCAAGTCCAAGCTGTACCAGCTCGACTTGAACATTCACGAGGCCGCCAAGAAGATGCTATCTTAGCGCCTTTTCACCTTCAGCCAGCTCATCACTTTTCCATTTCGTTTTGCGGCATGGATTTTTAGGAAGGGATTTATACAATTTCCTCTTTAATAAGGACACTTTTAAAAATCAAACCCAATACTTCTTACAGAGGAGGTTTCCAAATGAAAAAGGACATATTATTTATGGATCTGGAGATTGTCCTGTTTGATTTATGGGTCCTTATTAAGGTGGAAATGGTATATAAATGTTCGTTGAGACGCATTGTGCAGTTGTAATGATTACGACACTGTGATACTGTCGAAAGGTGACCGACTCGCGGGTTGCGCTCGATGTATGCTGTTATCATTCGTTGAAAGTGGATGATCAGCTTTGTTCACTCAGTGCCTTTGTAGGTATTGATTGGTGATGACTTTTCAATGAAAGTAAAGCAGAAAGATGCTAGAACGTTTGTTGTCTATTGTTATTGCGTTTGTGAAGCGCTCGAACGTGACCGTTCGTTTTCTGACATTCAGAGGCCTCTTCTTAGGCTTTCAACCACTTTTCAGCGCTAACAGATTGAATTTTATTCACATCGAATCTTTACTAAAAAGCCATGGCGAGCGTGTACGAAATCGAATCGCGAGATGAGCCCTATCTCGGCTTGGACGAGAAGGAGGTAGACTCTTTCATTCATTCAAGCGTGGAACCATTCCAAAATGGTGTTGATTTCAGGCGAAAGTGGTGCACGAGCAGACCAAGATGATCGCTGTGCGATCAGCCGTCAGCGCCGTGTGCCATCCGCTCATGCAAGTCAAAGTCCTTATGCAGGTTTGTATAGCTAACATAGTACAGTTTAATTCGTTTATACCAGTTTCACGTTACCGATATTTCGCTTATATCGGTGTCCCTTATATCAGTTTCCCTTATACCAATATTTTATTTGTATCAGTTTTCTTTATACCGATATTTCGCTTTAATCAGTTTCCCTGTACCGGTAGTTTAAACCGTTCAGAGCGTAGCTTCCCATATCTAAATGTCTACTTATACAGGTAATTTTAACTAGTCCCCCAAATACCGGTAGAAACAATATTTACTGTACCGACTTCGGCTCTCATTGATTACGCTTTTTTCAGCTCGGTCACGAACCGTATCCCCTGACTAGGGGCAAAGTGTGGTACTTTTTCGGACGCGAAGCATACACTCTCCCTAACGGATTCCAATACGGTATCGAGAGAAAATATTTTCACTTTTACGACAACTGAATGTTCTTTCAGCTCGCAACATATTCAATGAGCGCGGTTTCACGGGTTTGTACACAGGCGTGGGGGCAGCCTTGTGCGGCAACTTGGCCGGCGCGATCGGCTCCATCGCCACCACTGTCGTATGTTTTCTCTTATTTTGTTTCAGTTTATTTATTTTTAACCGATTGTTTATGCTTCAAGCGTCAAATTGCACGATTATTTATAATCATTATAAGTGAGAAAAATATGACCGACTTGCTCAATTTGTAATTACGAGCGTCACACATATGAACTGATAATAATACGACTGCACAATTCTTCTTTCGATTACGAACGTAATGCTATAGTTGTTCATTACAAGTTTGTGTCATTGTCTATGTATGTTAATAGCGTCATTTTCCATGCAGTACATCGACCGCCACCACAAAAACCTGGGCGGAACACAGGAGCATACCAACAAAGAAGAGCGCCAGCTGACCGACTCGGAGAGTTTCCGTCGCTTCGTTCGTTTCGCTATTCGTGAATCAGTGGCGAAGACTGTGGGAACCATCGTTGCGCGACCATTCCAGGGTGACTAATTGTGTTTTACGAAGCGATCAATTATGTTTTATGAAGCAGTTTTGAAAGACTCCAGGGTTTCGAAGCAATCACCTGTGTTTAATTACGAAAAATTTCAGTCATTATGATCCGCAAGATCGCACAGGTGATTGGAAACGAGGTGAAGTACACGAGCGTCTTCTCGTCGTTCCTGCTTATCGAGAAGGAAGAGGGCTTTTACGGATTCTTCGCGTAAGCCTTCCTTTATTTGTCAAACGACTCGTAACGCAATTATTTCGTATAGTCAAAATTTGTCAATTTGTAGCAAGAAATATTAAATAAAATAAGGCAAGGTGTTTCGAAAGCTGACTAAAATTCTATAAAATTACGCGCGTTGAAACTAAGAAATGAATATCATTCTTGGTGGTAAACGGTGTTCACGCACCGTAAAGCGAGTTTACCTTTGCCAAATACGGCACTTGGCTAGATTTCTTGTTATTGATCGAAGACATTACGACAATAAGAAGTGAATTTTCAATCGGCGTATTGGCAGACTGCGCAAATGAGGACACTATTTTCAGCGGTTTGGTGCCGCAGCTGGTTGGCGAGCTTGTCACCATCTGGGCGCTGCACGGCGCCGCTTTCCTCCTGGAACGTGCTCTGGTCACCATCGAGGTTAGTTTTATATGTATTTTCTCATTTTATCGCCTTTGGAACAATGATGTTACTTTTATTATTTAATTACACCGCCATTCATCATAATTTGACACTTTTGCATCATTTTTCGTAACTTGTTCATTTAATTTCGTCATCTCTGCATTCAGTTACTTAAGAAAAAGTGTTATTTTCTTTCTGTCGAAGAAAGTACGAATATACGGTAGCTGATTGGGTATGATGATCGATTGTTTCAGGGCGAAGTGGAGGAAGGCACAGAAGACACGGAGGAAGCTGGCAAATCGGCGGTTTCGTTGGCGCGCAAGTCGATGAAGATCATGCTGCCATTCCTCGTCAACAACTTTGTCTACCCCTACTCGGTCGTCAGCACAATTATGGCGGTGTCGGGCTCCGGGTTGGTGTTTCTTTTAGGCTTATGCTTAGGCTTAGGCGAAGTGCAACATTTTAACCTAAGCGTTTTGACTAAAAGGGAAAGTTTTCGCTGCCTGCAGGCGGGCATTATTCCTCAGTTGGATCGTTACCGCAACATTTACACTGCTGTGACGACCGTTTTATATGCCATTGGGACATATTTTAAACAACTTGAGACAACCTCAATAGAATATATCTTATTATCGTCCGGTTTAGTAGTTGTATTTTCAAGGGCCTGTTTTACTTTGCGTAATTAATGTAGACTTACGCATTGGGTCAGTTTCTTATCGCGTACGTTAGCTTGAATTTTACTTTGGTGCGTTTTAAATTGTAATTCGTAAGTATGACTCAAATTTTAATACACGAGTGAGCCGATCGAAATTTTACCTTCCAAATAATCTCGACTGTAGCGAACTCGCTTAATTATAGTTATTAAGTAGAAAGAGCACAAGACCGCCTTCAATGACTTCTAGTTCACTTTTAAATCTTCGCTTCATAATTGCGAGTCTCACTCGTTTAACCTTTGTTGTCAGCAATTATGCAATGAACGTATGCGTTGTTTTTCAGGTTGGCCGTTAGCATGCTACCGTATGCGCCAACGTTCGGCACATGGCAAGACTGTTGGAGTTACCTGAAGGCGGACAAGCACATGAAGCGAGGCGCTAAGATCTTCTTCCGCACCCACGACGGCCCCATCACCGTCGGTCGCGACAACAAAATCTACTCCGCCGCCAAGAAGTACTACCCTTGAGGATCCCTCCACCCCATCTCCGATGATTAGCGATATGACGATAGAACTTTATTCTATTCCTGCGTTTTGCAAAATATGCTCTTTTTGCCTGCTTCTTGTTCTTCGTCATTCGTGTGTGCTATCGGTATCTTAGCTGGCTCTTACCACAAGTCGATTGAGTTTTTCTTTGTAGTCATTATTGAGAATGTAGCGCTTTTTCGAATAAAGACGATGAGCACCAAAGAAATAGCAGCGACGCATGCACGATTTTTGTCGCGTTTTTGCGCGTATGAGGTTCGTTCGCGTAGTTTATGACGTGTGATCTTGTTCAGCGGGAGTTTCAAGCATACTACAAACTATATTTTGTCCTTGAGCTAAGAATCTTGAAGTGTCGTGATAGCGCGGTCGAGCGGGAAGATGACAGCTTTTTTCAGAAGCCAACGAGGTGGTATTGGTGAAAAATGAGAAATCAAGTCATGCACTCGAGGAAGTCGAGCGTTACAAACGCGACGAGAAATAGTTTAATAGTAACAAGTCGCATTAAATACGCTAACGATATGTCAGATCAGGTAGTAAACATGCACGGTAGCAATATCATTATACGATCGCTTAGGTACACAATAGAAAAACGTAGACGGCGAACTAGCGCTGCAACGTGTATCGTAATCAGCAATTTTCATGTGCGAATTTATTTGGTAAAACATGAAGTCGCGTCGTAAGATTGCTGATCGACCCGCTTTACAATGGCAGAACAGCTGCTCGAACTTGTTCGGTTGGAAGCGAGCCAGGTCTGGCAGCCTCTCGCAGGCGAAAAGAGCCCGACCGCAGCGAAGGCCCGTTCCGCAGCCCGTCCGCCATTCCTCTGTCCGTGGGGGCGACAACTTCGTGCATGCGTAAATTGTAACCGGTTGTCTCGTTATAGTCAGTGAGTGTGCATTGCGTTTCTTTTGCGATTGCCAGCCTACTTTGATCTCAGTACGTTGGCCGGAAGGTCGGATGCGCCGACCGCAATGATTCCAATTATTTCTGGCTTCTTGTCTTACATCAAGAGGTTCAATGTCGAACCGGTGCTGCTCCTGTTCACCATCCAAGCGGGCATCGTTCAGACGACCATGGGCCCTTTCCTCTATTGGCGTCGGTGCGTCGAATTGTTTAACACAGAGGTCCGTAGTAATTGCGCTGTATGCTCACGTCAATTTATTTATTACTGACTATAGGTGCCAGACGTCAACCAGTTTTGTCACGAATTGGCAATGCACAACGGCACGAATAGCCAGGAACAAGTCGAGTCGTTCGTCGTTACCTTCAGCAATGTGCTCATGGTATAGTTTTTGAAGGGCTGAGCTGGCTTTTCATAGCTCGCGCACAAGTTTTGAATACATGCGCCAAATCGTATAACTATAGCAATTGCGCAATTTTGCTTTTGAGTAGCTTATCAGTTATGCGCCAATTGATCGACAGTTTTGCCAAATTTATGTTTATTTATTCCATCGGCTTGCTAACATTTGATAATCTGTCTATGGCAGCTCAGCAGAGATGGAGTATTCGGACAGCTATTCTTGCAAGCGTTTATGCAAATAATCAATGAAATATTATGAGGCATGTAATGCCCACCATATTCTCGGTGTACCAATTTCAAGTTTTCATCATAAATTGCGCGAATCGAAATGTGATATGAACTCAAAGTAGAGGTATCGTGAGCTATGACAAGTCTGCGCCGCTATAAATTGCTTGCGACATTTTAAGCGACTGATTTGCAGCTGTGCGCAGCAATTCCGGCGCTTATTGTCAGTCCACTCTATGGAGCGTGGTCTGATGGTAGTGGCGGACGGAAAGCGCCGCTGCTCATCGCACTCACCGGTGTCGCCATCTACATATTCACTTTTGTCTTATGCACATTTCGCTACGAAATACCCATGTACTATATTCTGATTGGCACAACAATCAGCAGCTTGTCGGGCGGCAGCATGGTCGTCACCGCGTCTTGTTTCTCAATCATCACGGACGAAGCGCACGAAGCTAAAAAGGTAGGGAAATAGAGCGTAAAAATTGTTTGCCTTGAGATCTACGACATAAATCTGCTGCAATGTTAACTTTAAAATATTATAATTGCGAGAGGCGCGGCGATTGGTTAGTAATGATGTGCATAGTGGATTTCCGGTGTACATCAGAATTGACAAATCACCGCATTTCCTGTCATTGTGTACTACAACAGTTTTATGAAAACAAGCTCTTGCATCAGCCGAGTAGAATAATGCAACTTTTCAGGCTGGAGAAACAGGTGACGCAAAGCAGATGGGGGCGCGGATCGGCATTGCATCGGCAGTGTTTTTCGTTGGAACAGTGCTCGGCTCCTTGCTTACGACGGTGCTCAAGCTGACGCCGATGCCGTACAAAAGCTACACGTTCAGCATTCTCATGGCCGAATTCATGCTCGTGCTGGCGTTCTTGTTCACCATGATGCGAGTAAAGGACGTCGACGGTGGAGATGATACGCCAGCATCTGCACAAGCCGAGCTGCAGTCATCGGGATCGACGCCGCATCCATCCAGAAACATTCTTCGTCTCATCGGTGACAAGTTCGCCGAGGCTGGAACCGTGATGTTCAAAAGACGCATTGGTTATCGGCGGCTGTTCCTGCTGCTCGGGCTTGTCCTGTACTTACTGCTGCTGACCGCTCTCGGTTCGTTTTCAATCATTTACTCGTCTAGCACGGCATTACTTCCGTTCCAGTTTATTTATATTGCGAATATATCATGTTCTCAATGCGTCTTCGAGCTCATAGGACAGAATAATTAAATAAACCTAAAAGCTGGCTTGTATTAAATAAAGCAATGGAGGCCTGTAAACTCTTCTTTTCCCTTGCGATTTTTTCGATTTCAAGCTACGCGTCACCTGTCATGAGCAACTGTAATTTATCGCATTTTCTCGAAATTAAGTCATTCTTAAGATCCTATATTAAGCCCTGAGAAACAGTTATTTATGAGTCTCGTTGAAGCATCACAAACATCCTGCATAATAAAAATTGTAAATTTTTTCGAACACGTATGCTTCTGCAATCCTTTTTCATTAAAAAAAATTTGAATACCTCAAAAATGACGCATAATGAAGTAAGATTAATTCGCGATAAAAGCCGATATCTCTATGTCATGAAATATGAATTGAAAAATGTGTACGCAGTAATTGAGATAGTAGGGTTTAATTTTAAGAAGAACAATAATAAGTAACAATAAATAGATATTTCGGTTCGATCGATCGAACCACCTATATTTGTATCTGTGTACACTATAGAAACGATATGGAATATTCAGCAACTGCTATTACAGAAGTGGTGATATTAAGCATATTCAGGTCTGATCACCGGCGTTATCTTGATGTTTGTAAAGCGCAAGCCACTGGACTGGTCTGATTCAAGGTTCGGCCTCTTCATGGCGTACGCCAATGCCGTCGGCGCGGCTGGCATGGTTCTGGCGCCGAAGCTGCTGTCCAAGGTGAAGATATTCGGTGATGGGGCCAATGAAACGTTCGTCATCATCCTCGGGCTCATTTTCTGCATTGTTGAGGCCGCCATTCTCAGTATCAGCGATCAAACATGGATGGTCTTCTTCGGTCAGTTTGATCTTATCCTCTCTCGTAATCGGATATTTTTTAAATTAGATTGAATACTTTTAAAATCATATTCTACAAATGTATTAAAAATATTTCAGGCAGCGGATTCGGGTTCTTCGGACGATTGGTCTATCCCGCCTTCCGAACGTTCTTCGCCAAGCTCGTACAACCCGAAGAGACGGGTACGATAAATTCCTTGCAATTAGTTTGCATTTTTTGGCTTTCAGGACGGTTATTCTCCGCCGTATCGATTGTCGAGAATATCACGCCAGTAATTGGCGCTCCTCTTTTCTCATTTCTTTTCGCTCTCACGTTCGAGATCTGGACTGGAGCGATCTTCGCTTTTGCAGCGTGCATTTACACTATTGCGTTGGTCGGCATGTTGTAAGTCACTCTTTTTGTTCGCGGCTCCAGTTGACCATTGCTTTTTCAGCTTCATACATGTTGGAGTGTTGAAGACTGAAGGAGAGACGTCGCAAAGCAGCTTAATGACAGCCGAAGTGCAATCTGATATTACATCTACTAATGCGCCAATTTAATGCTGATGCAATGTTTCATATTCATCTCATCAATCCATTTTAATTTGATAAATAATTCTTAACCAAATTATATTATCCGAAAGCAACATGATAACAGCATATTCTGAAGAGAGCTAAGAATAATTTTTTTATAGCCCCGAATCTCATCTAAAAGTATTGGGTTAACAGCGGTGTTATAGCTTCCGCTATAACTTCAGTTGACTCTCGCGAGTTAGGAGACAACTTTCACTTTTTCTCCACTTTATTTATCAGAATAACACAGGGCTTTAAAGTCTCAACCTCTTTTGTTATTACCACGCAGCGAGGCATAACTGCTAACGCAGAAACTTGCAATGCTATCGATGTTATCGAAGAAGCCATGTTAATTAGAAAGTGATAATGGACCACTGCTTCCATGCGCCAAATGGGCGCTACTGACTTCGACACCATTCGAGCCACCAACTCCCTGTCATAGTGCTTCTTGAGACGCTAGCATATTTTACACCTCTGTTACCTTGATGTGATTTGATCATTTGTCAATTGGCAAAGCCCAGTCCGCCAGCTTTCCTCTCCACGACAAGTTCAAAATGTACCAGGTCAACTTCAACTTTCGCGAAGCCGCCAAGAAAATAATCTCATTATCACAAACAATTCATAATAATAAAATGATTTAATCGCGCGCCGTAGTGCACTTTTGTGTGATGTAAGTATCCTTGCATTTTTTTGACGCTATCGGTATTGAACAGGTAATTCTAAATGATTTATCAGCGGTTTGATATCTGAAGCAGAACTTTGCATAACCTCAAGAACAAAAATTTGATAGCTACAGTGGAGATTAAAAGTGTAAGACCGATCGTCCCATTTTCTCTTTATTGCTGTCTGCAACTTTCAGGAAACTTTGCACTGAGTGATTTTTAGTGGCATTTCAAGATCACATTCAGCCAATTAAAATGATATATCGTATTTGAGCTGTACCGTAAGAGAGCTGTTGTGATCAATTTCAAACCTTATCGTTGTTCCGGGAAGGGTGGACCAAAGATACATATATACTGTATGCCTAATATTATCGTGTCATCAGTAATTAAATATAGCAGTACAATCTGCATCCAATCGTCCTGAAATGGTTCAAACGTGTTTCAAAATCAATTCAACTCTATCATGCTTGAGAACGTTTCGCAGATATAGCATATATTAAACATGAGATAATATTTACGGTGTATAGTGGCTTCATGATACAGTATATACTCGACATGGTATTTGCGTACGTGCTTTGTGTTTTTGTGTTGTGCGACGTGTTTCGCATAATAAACGGATAAAAACGTTACAGCTTTCGTAATCTGTATTACATTTTCCATAGACTGAAGAAGGTGTGCTAAAGAGGTGTTGGAGGTGAGAGGTGCGCGAACGCGCTAATAATGCAAGTTATGTGTGGCTTACGGTCAAAAGATTTCGCATGCATGATTCCTGTCTGTGGCTATTGGTCCCTTTGAACCTTATGCGCTGCTCGCGCGCCATGTAATGGCCACGCATTCCCCTGGCGTTGAGATGAATCCTTAAAATAAATAGTTCACTTTTGATCCTTGTCTCTCGTGTATGTAAAGCCACATATTTTAAGAATCGCTGGGCTCTTGATTGAGGCGATAAACATCTTTATATTGTGAGGAATGCATTGCAAAATCTTGAGCTCATCAAATTAATTCTCCTATGAATTGTTAATCCAACAGAGACTATATTATATCTGCTAGTTCATATATGCCATTGTGGTTTGCATTCATATTAACACTTGAGGGATATTTTCGCTGTCACTCCGCGATTTTCTGTTTCGCTCGCCACTGTCTGTCTTTACGAGCTTTGATTTTTGAAAAATCCCATTTTGTAAGTTTGATTTCTTCATCTGTTACTCTCTTTTATTATTGAAATTTTTTAATGTCTGTTTGAGGTAGTAAACTTTGAGAAGCATTATTTATGAGGTAAAACAGGCGAAGCCTGAATGTTAGCAAAAAAAGTTAACTATGATTTTAGCACAAGACGGCCACTGCCAACAGCAAAGATCAGTGTGTTGTAGCCAATCGAACTTGACGAAACGACATTTATCACGGTATGAGTACTTCTTTTTCTGTCATAAACTAAATGATAACTTTTACAATCGATTGATTCAATTGAGGAGCCTCGAAGTAATTTTTTTGGTATTTGCGTTCTAAAAAGTTGGAACTGTTGGAAGACAAGTTTAAGCGTACTTCTTTCCTCAGATATCAAAACAGGAGAACGGAACGTTTCTTGTGTCCTTGTTCGGCTAATCAGCAAGCGATATCATTTGGTCTAGCTTGGATCTCAAAATTATGCTATAAAGATCCATGTCTCCTGAATATGAATGAGAGCAGTAATTACTCACCTTTGAGAAAGTCTTTAATTTAATCAATGAATTGCATTTGTGTCGGCTTTTTTTTATCAAGGAGGCTGAATGTTGCTGATGTATCGTGCGCATAAAAGAATTAGAAATTAAGTTATTGTGTCAACGTTTTTTTCTAGTAGACACTATAGGATTTCATTCCGATGCCGTTCAGTGTAAAATATTTCTTTCAAAGACACTGGTGCAAAATTTGTTAGATCAGTTGTTCATTCAATAAATGTAGATTACTTTTGGCAAATTACCTATGGTATGAAGTGTGGTACTGAATTAAATGCCTAATCAGACTTTCGAAAAAGCATTCGTTATCCTTCCAGTCTCAAGTGACTATGCCACTAGCTATTTCTAATAATCTCATAAAAATCCCATGCTTCTATGTATAGTTCAAATAGACGCCCTGGGATCCACTTGAGAGCGACGACTATTCCTGTCCATTACCTCAGTGAGCGGCGGGTTCAGGGTTCATTTCATTAAATACTGTTTGTCCAACGTAACAAAATGACATTGCTGCATCGCGCACTTTGTCTCACAAAAACGCCTGTCATAGATAGGCCTTTCAAAAGCGTAATTGTTTTTCTAAAATTCACTTTACGCTGTTCAGAACTGATTGCGCCTTAACGAGCTGTCGATACCGCTCCGTACACTAGCTTTACTTCATGTGACTTCCTTTATGAGAAAACGTCAGAAATGTAATTGAGTATAGCGTGAAGTGCGACTTTTGCCAAAGCATGCGATCAGACTAGCACAAGATCTTACGACCAAACAAAGTGTCTCTATATTCCGAACCTCAAGGTTTTTCGCTTACATTACAATAACTCAATATCGATTTTAGGCAAATTTTATTATTTTCAATCGAGAGTAACGATAATCAAGGCTGTGTATAGCGCGTAAATTGAGCTGGCAGTGGGAACCACAGAAGATCAAGATAGAAGCAAGCAATTATCATGTCGGCTCAAAATTTGAGTGCTTCAAGTGGCAGCCAAAGTAACTTCACACTCGGCTATAACGGTCTGACCGAAGACGATTGGAAAGCAAGACTTCAAGAACACTGGCTCCGTTTGACGAGTTCTATGTTGTCTATGACATTATGCCTATTTGTTATGAGCATCACTGTATTTTGCAAAAAACGTATAACAGGTGGTTATAAATGGTTCGTTCTAAATCAAGCCCTTTCTAACTTTCTTTGTGCATTCGGATATATGTTGTATTATGCCGTTATTTATGTTTATCTAGGAATATATCAGTTTGCGAAACTGTATTTTCTTGGAAATACTCCCATTTGGCTAACAGTGTTTGTAGAAATTATCGGTCAAGAAATTCAAATCAAATTTGGAGAATATGCCCAATACACGACGCTGCTTGCAACTTTTTTTAACCGCTGGGTGGCCGTCGCGTTGCCAAGTTACTATTCTTCGCTAATGACGCCTCGTCTGATATTTCTTTACACTTCTTTATGCTATTTGCTTCTTTTGCCTGTCGATTCACGTCTCTTCAAATTTCTGTCCTTTTCGAAAAGCTTAACAGACTCACTATTAATCGTCCCCTTCATATTACCCTGGCTTTTGTGTATTATTTTGAGTGTCTCGATTTTATTTATGCTTAAGAAGCACATACGTATGAATCAAAGCATCTTGGATAAGCACACGCTTCAAGAAAACCGCAATATTCTTTATTCTTTGATGATTCAAATAGCTGTGCCCTTGTTAGATAAAGTACCTCGGTATGTAGTACTAATTTTAACGGGGTTCGGCATAATATCAGAACAAACCGCAAGTGGTGGCTGGTTTATTACATATCTGGGTAAAATTGGAACTTTCAATTCTTACTTTTCAAACGCATACACGTGCTTGATCATTTTGTTTACTGTGCCCCCGTATCGAAGAGCGTTACTGTCGTTGCTCTCGTCGCCAGCTGCCAAATTTAGTGAATGTTACTCAAAATTAAAACTGAGGCAAACCAGAATCGCTCCCATACAATCAGAGAGACCTTCCCGTATTGTTCAGATCCGGTCACAAGTTACCTGATTTCTCAATCCTGTTTCATTATGTTCCGTTTATGGTTTTATTTGTTCGCTTGCGAAAACCTTTTTTCAGTGTATCGTATGTGTCTGTTGTACGCATTTGTTATATTCTTCGTCGGTCTGTCTAACGATATACATATTTTGATTATTTTCTGTGCCATATATTTGGATATATTATATTTGTTTGCACAATGTATATTTGTCGTTTCGCTACTCTTCGCGCGCTCTCCATATTGATATTGTTATTGGGCAATTGATGGAAATTCGATTCTCCCTAATTGTTTGACTCATGTGTGTAGAGATTTTCAATCGTACCAAATTTCGGCCTATGGTATAATATTCTCTGTTCTTGGTTTAGAACTGAGTTGCAGGATTGAACAGTTTAATTCTTTAATTGCCTTATCTCAAGAATCCTGACGATTTCGAAATTTCATTCTTATTCCTTCTTATATGAGGAAAGGTTTGGTACAATAATAAGCAACCTTAACAGCCCTTGAGAAAAAAGTATTGCAATTATACTGAAGCTATTATTTTACTTCCAGAGTTCCTTCGTTCATGAAATGGAGCCAAACAGCCAACCACTGGGTGCGGGATAAGTTCTCATACAACTTTTTAATGAAGCCTAGGGAAGAGCTTTGAATTCCAATCATAAAAATTTGCATACCATTCGATAGCCCTTCAAAAATTGTCTTCGAAACCGACATTTTTTGCTCATCGGTTCAACAGTAAACACAGGAGAGTCAACGGATTTCGTGGCTATCATGTGGTATGCTCTTATTTCTGTCATTTTTCACCCTTGGAGGTCCTTTAGAAAGTCGTTCACAGAGTTTCACTGAGACTTTCAAATCACTTCAGAGTTTCAACTTTGACTTAATGATACTTGCCCTTTCCAACAAGCTACTGATCTTTATTTAAAACTCAATATTAGCAAAAAGGCGATGAAAAATATAGCGAATATTAGTCAAAAAGGACTGAGTTTTGAAAAATCTGCAAAAACTTGATTTCGACGATTCGATTCAGTCGACTCGTATTTAATAGATAGTGTAATTCAAGTGACGATCTATAGCTCATTTGAAAGAGGGGCTCTTTAATAATCATAGTCTAAAAATACAAGAAAGCCATCATTTCTTAAAAGTTCTATGTTCAATTTTAATTAAAATGTGTGTCCAAAAAGTCTTAATTTTCGCCGATTAATCAAAACCCTGTCATAGCTGACAGAAGCTACCATTTTCACTTATCTTCTGCAAGATCAAGCAAAAGTGTCTGTTAGATAGAAGTCTTAAATTTGAAGCCATTAGGTGCCATAGTTTCAAAGTTATAGCAATAAACGAATTCTATCAGAACTTATGCCGCACCCTGTAAAACTGACTTCATAGAAGGCAGGTTAAAATAATGTAACAGCTATAATTCTGATCAACTTAATATTATGCATTAGCAAGATGTTGGTTAAATATCAGTTTTATCGTTCTATTTAGTCGAATATTTGTCACCAGATTTTGCTAAAGTCATAGTTTAACTTCAAAACACGCAGTAATTTATTACCTGGTAGTTTATTTAGCATATTTCCAATATTTAATTATTTTGATTTTATAGTTACCCTATTTCTTCCAATAGACGCTCAGGGCATCTATTTTTTCAACCTAGGTTTGAGGGGACGCCTATTAGAGGGAGGGCGTCTATTGGAAGAAATACGGTGAACATGAACCAGAAATTATTATTCATAAAACATTTTTAAATAGCCTAAACAACTGCAAATAGCTCAATTCCAGCGGGATAAAGTTTAGGTTGCAATATTATCGTCGATCTCACTTACACAGTTTACTTTTAACTATTCTCTTTCAGACGAAATGCTCTCAAACTGTATTTTTAGCAGTTCTGCTCGATACATAGTTTACTAAACTTCGCAGGACATTGATCAAATCTGGTAGTGGGCTAGAATCCGCAGCTCAAATCTTTTCATGGGACTAATGATCGAGTAGTTGGTTTTTGATTGACAAATTTATTACTTCTGGCACTTCTGCGCCAAAACTGGCATTCTTTGAGAGTGCTCATGGAACATTATTTCTGAGATTAACTTCTTTAAAATTGAAGGTTAGTTAATACGGTGCTTTCGCCTTGATTTTCTTGAACGGTCAAAGAATTAGGACAATAAAGTTTTGCTGTAGGGCGGAGCGTGCCGCTTTCTCATATACTCAAACCAGCTCAACGTCCGTGAGCAAAGATCGCAGTTGGCAAATGACATGGCGCGGACGTTTAATGATTTGATGGACGCTGACACGCGGTTCCTATTGCCTCATGCAGTCAACACGATTCATAACTCTTGAGACGGCCTTCTCATCGGAGGAAAGACGAAAAATTATGTGATGTAATCAGAGCGTGGGCGGTTACTGTAATGCGATCCGTTGTAAACCGGTCGGAGAACCATACATCAAATCTCTGACATGAAATCAAAACATCAATCAAGAAAGAAAACAGTGTTATTATGAACGCCGTTGAGTTATCGGTTGACAAAAATTTTTCTGCGAAGAGATTAGGATTTGTAGCCGTGTAAGATTACGCTCAGAGAGGACTAACGTTGAGTTAAGATTTGTGCATGCTTATTTAGCAATAATAGTAACTGTATTGCAGGAGAAATCAAAAGCGCACACTATCAAACAGTTTTGGCCGGGCGTCATTTCAAGAGATGTTGGTAAAAGTGATATTACCTAATAACGCGATACTCCAACACCTCTTTCAATATAGCGATGGATATTTCATCACCGAGCGACGGATCATAACAGCAAATATTCATTTGCGAGTAACGCCCCGTTTTCAACTACATCTGCGCAGTTATTAACTCTATCAGCGATGTTCCATTTATAATGCGTCATCTTAATAAGGCGCTTAACAGGTATCACGTGTAAATAAACGACGTCAAAGATACCAGTGTAGATGCATGAGAAATGCATCTGTTATTGTGTGCATCATGCTGGCAAGACTCAAGTAGTGCTTAACATTCAACGCTATATCATGAACAACCAAAAAACCCCTTAGTCCCTGTAAACAGTAAGTTAATGCAAGCATTTACCAAGCATGTTCATCTATTATCGTAAACACGTAACTATGTGCCTTTTCCGCGGAAAATTGGCCGTCACTCATCGCCACGTGCGCCATGCAATCGCAGTGCTGATAAGAAGACTTGCTTAAACTATGTGCTGCCAATATTTTACGTCATGTCCTGCTAGCTCATCTGCTATCTCATATGCTTTATCTCTCAGTGATTCAAGCCTAATCACTATATTTATGCGACTGCAATCCGGTATTTACAAGCTGGTGTGCCTGTGCGACTTCGGAAATTCACATTAATGGCCACTTGACAATATGTCACATGTGCTAATGTAAACTGTAATATAACAGGAACGAACGCCATTAACTCGGTTCTTTTAAGCTAAAGTAAAATATTCCTTTGATTTAAATCTCATAATGATGCAGCTGATTATATTGGGAAGGGACGTCGTCAACTTCTCGTCAGATATCGACCCTAACCTTTCAGATGAAATACGGTGAGACTCACGGAACCTTTTCTTAGTTCAAAGCTACCTGTCAAACATGATTCGGCATAAAAAGTAACCATGGAAAATGACAAAATATTAGCGCAGCTGAGAATGCAAAAAATTCTCTGTTCCCGTAACCATATCCTAAAACAGATCAGTAGTAACAGTGAACAATGCAATGAGTTCAGCAGTCATTCCGATGAGCACGTAAACGTCTAACTGACCCAATCCGGTAACAGAAGATCTGATCTAAGATTAAATTACATCTTTAAACAATGATTTTTAACGCTCGGCCTTGCTTCAGTACGACACTCAAGTTCTAAAACGGTTCCCACTTAGAAGATTCATTTGCTATCAGCGTAAGAATGAATTTCCCATGTTTAATCAGTGATATTATTAAAATTTCGGTTTTATAATTTGAGCTGTCGAATGCGCAGATACCTTTGTTAACCTGCGGTAGAAGAAATGTAAAATTATTTATTAAATATCATCTTCATTTTGAACATGTACAGTATGTTTGCAATCATCGGTAATATTCATTTGCATTAAGTTAATCATATTCATGCACTATCACTAATTGATATTGGATTGTCGTATTTGATATATTCCAGTTGAGTCTTTCAAGATTGCCAAATAAAAGACGTGCTTGCATGAGGTGTATGCCGATGAGTCGAGAGGTTAGCAAACTGGATTGCTGCCAATACAACGATTATTCACCCAGACGCAATTACAGAGAATACATTGCAATTCTGTTGGTTGTCCCGCTGAAAAAGAGACATTGAACAAAGACACATGCATTACATGATACAGGCAAAATAGATTTTTCAGCTTCCCTTCCTCTTTGTTTTAACCCTCTGCTGTTAGCATACTGTTTGCAACTTAGTTATTATTGTCAAGGATTCTGTTTCCGAAAAGATCAGGCTAAATATGGCACCAAGAACGTACCACAGCTAGCCTCTTGGACAGCAGAGTTTCCATGGTTTTCAACAGCTGTAGCGATGGTCTTGACAGGGGAGACGGCGTTGAGACCACCCTTGGATGGTGCCGCCGCTGCGACGGCAACGAGAAGCAGCAGCGCGATGGCGACGTTTTGCGAAGACATGGTAGCTTTCTCTTGGGTTACGGTGATGGATAGAGCGAAAAAGCAGAGGAAGTGGCATGGTGATGGTTAGAAGGAACTTTTATACACCCGATTTCGGTATGATCTTTGAAAAACACCAAAGTCGTAAAGCGCAACTTCCTGAGAAGAGAAGTCATTTGTTTGCTCAGCTGATCGTTGCGCAATGTTCTTGAGAAATCTGGCGCTCCAACATCACCATGTGTTCGCCAATGCGCATGATCTTCATTCGAAAAGGAAGTTGATAGCTGATTCGATATCGCTATAGGGCTGGAAAGTCACATCCTGTTTTGAAATGCTGCTGACATCTTTGAGACTTGGAATCGTTATCAGGCCTGCTTTTCGCCAAACGTTCTTACTAGTAAATAAGTGATCTATGGAAGAATTTTAAACTCAGGATGTGACGACGGTAAGTTTTCGTAACTTTCGCCAAATGCCCCTTTCGTTTGGTCGGAAGCGCACATGACGAATACGTTCGCGGTAACATTAGAGTTCGCCGATAAAAACTTCTTGCGCCACATATGTTTGTTTTCTTAGACACAGGAAGTGCGCCGTTTACGCCCTGTAAGTAGTCGAAGTCAGTGATTGTCGTGTTCTTCTTACTCCTTTTGGCACTCTGGCGGGCTAGTCGTAGTTTGTGTTCAGTTTGCGTTAGCTCGTCGTCTTGAGTATCATCTGTGCATTTAAAGAGAATCTTCGATAGTTCAGAAATCTTTCATATAGAAGAAAGAGTTAAATGTTTTATGAATAAACATTCATGGGAATATGTTAATTTAGTAAACAAGAAAAGTTTTATTATTCTCAAGTAATAGGAATATTATGGGGTGAAATAATTTAGAATATATCTACAATTTTCCATAGGCATTTTTTGCGGTATTGATGTACTGTAGAGTAACTTTTTACTTGTACACTTAATCTTGTTGAGGCATCATATCGTGAGATGCCTGAATTGGATAATGTAAAGCATATTAATGAGGGCTTATAGAAGAATTTGATCACATTGCATAGTTATGGAAAAAATATCTTGAATTGTAGCCAATTGTATGATCTCATTAGCTAGCGTTAAATACTTATCCCTTTCTATCTCTATTTGTTTTTTTTGTTGAAATCCACTTAAGGAGATATTTCAACATTTCGATTAATGCCATGATATCAATATATACGCTCAGTTTCATTGAGCAGTGAATTTTAAAGTGTTTAACTGGCTTCGAAAATAACTGCGAACGCGTTCTCATCTTATTTTGCTGCTTGCATCGAAGCTTAGGGACAGCACTCTAAAAGATTTTCACTATTGATCATAGTCATCTCTCTATGCTTCCATTTTGTTCACTTAGCTATTAACTTACCTTTAATTCATAATTGTAATCTGAAACCACTCGAGGACAGTATTTTTGATACTATGTACTGACTACGTTGATCTATTAATTTATCTATTTGCACTTCCAGTTGTTCGTAGCATGCGAAAAACTATAACTAAACTAGCTCGCAGATGATATTTGATACCTTGCGTGGTTGAATTTTATGATTCGTATATCATTCCCACTAAAGCTTTCCGTCTTTTTAACAATAGCTAAAAGTGAACGGTGCCAAATAAGTCGAATTCAGCGCATGCCGAATCATATCATAATCACTTTTAGCCAATGAAGAGGTCATTTCTGTGGCACATTGGCTTGGTATATCACTGATGTGCAATAAAAATTCTACATAGATTGTTTTTCATACTTTCTCTTGTGTGTACTACAGGGTGGCGCAAAAGTTCAGATAACACTGTTCGTCCGTCCATTCAAAAGTGTTATCAGAACTTTTGCGCTATCCTATACTCTTTGAGCTTTGTGCTGCACGAAAAGTGATAAATACATGGCGTCGCTTCTGTCTTATTTTTAGAAACGGAAATTTTGACTTTCTTTGATTTGTTGCAAAATGACTAGTAAATTTTCAACTGATTCGAAGAAGTTCAGCTAGACACATTCACGACCGAAAATGTGAAAAGCGAGAAAGGTTTTTGAGAGACAAAGGAGCCTGCTCTTTACGACTAGCATGATGCACAAAAAGTCATGATACAGCAAGCAGTTTCTGAAGATTAAATAAAAACTCAGTATATTTACTAGTTCAGTGTTTCATAATAAATGAGTAAGAGTGGGAAAAGATTGTATTAGTGCTATTTTGAATATATGACATTGTGCAATCGTACAGTTACCAAAGAAGCCGTAAATAAAAGCACGATAAGACTGGCGAGCTCAAGGAAACGGCGAAAACCAGCACGAAAATGGCTATACGAACTAATTCATGCTAATCATCAAAAAACAAATGTTCCTGCTAACAATACAGTGATACATTCAGACTATTCAATCAAATATTTCCATACACTCCAAAGAAATTTTCAATATACTCAATGTCATCTCTCTCGACCACGAAGACATAGAGGCAAATTTGAACTACCCTAAAGATACAAGAATCTGAAAAATATGAGATGACATCGACTGGGCGTTAACAGTGTCACGCTTCCTGTTTCTACGATAACAAGCATATGTGGCGCAAGAAGTTTTTGTCGGCGAATCATAGTGTTATCGCAATCGTATTCGTCATGTGCGCTTCCGACCAAACGAAAGGGGCATTTGGCGAAAGTTACGAAAGCTTACCGTCGTCACATCCTGAGTTTCAAATTCTTCTATACATCACTTATTTATTAGTAAGAACGTTTGGCGAAAAGCAGGCCTGATAACGATTCCAAGTCTCAAAGATGTCAGCAGCATTTCAAAACAGGATGTGACGTTCCAGCCCTATAGCGATATCGAATCAGCTATCAACTTCCTTTTCGAATGAAGATCATGCGCATTGGCGAACACGTGGTGATGTTGGAGCGCCAGTTTTCTCAAGAACATTGTGCAGCGATCAGCTAAGCAAACAAATGACTTCTCTTCTCAGGAAATTGCGCTTTACGACTTTGGTGTTTTTCAAAGATCATACCGAAATCGGGTGTATAAAAGTTCCTTCTAACCATCACTATGCCAATTGCTCTGCTAGCTTCCTACAACCATCTCCCTAACTCAAGACAAAGCTACCATGTCTTCGCAAAACGTCGCCATCGCGCTGCTGCTGCTCGTCGCCATCGCGGCTGCGGCACCCCAGGGCGGTCTCATCCCTGGCCCCCCTTCCAAAACCATCGCTACAGCTGGTGAAAGCAATGGAAACTCTACTGGCCAACTTGTTGGCTGTGGTATGTACCCAGTGCTATATTTTGCCTAAATTTTGAGAAACAGAATCTTTGACAATAATACCTACGATACATTAGTACACTAACAGCAGGAGGCTAAAATCTAGAGCAAGAAAGGCTGAAATGATCTATTTTGCCGATATCCTGTAATGTATATGTCATTGCTCAGTATCTCTTTTTTAGCGGCACTACCAACACAATCTCAATGTATTTTGTGCAAATGCGTCTGGCAGAACACCCAATGTGTGGGCAGTACTTCAATTTGCTAAGTTCTCTCGATTCTTCTACGTACGCCTAATACGAGCACGTCTTCTATTTGGCAACCGTACGAGTTTCAACTGGAATATAGCAAATATAATAACCCGATATCAATTAGTGATAGTGTATGGATATTATTAATTTAATGCACATGCATTTTATCAGTGACTGCAAATATACTGTAGATGTTCGAAAGGTATTTGACGTATAATAAATAGTTGTACATTTCTTCTATCTCAGGTTAGCAAGTGTATCAATGCATTTGGCAACCGAATTTAGAAAACCGAAATTGTAATACAATCCCTGGCGTTGCATGTGAGATACATCGTTACGCTGACAGCAATTGAGTGTTCATATTTTTGATAATTTTGGAACGCAAGTGCTCAAACAAGCAACGCTAAACTCGGGACTTCTTTGCTTGGCGATAAACTTCTATTTAAGAACAGGATTTATATCACTGGACTAAGCCAGTTCGGCGCATACGTCCTCATCGAATTGACTGCCAAACGCATCTCACTCTTGACAATCATTACGGATTTACTGTTGGTCATGGTTAAGGTTTAGAGAGCGCACTGCATTCTTAACTGCACCGGCATTTTAATATTTTCCATTGGGATTTCGCATTCCTAATTATCTGTCTGACAGGTACCGTTAAACTGAGAAAGGGGTAGGCGAGGCACATCGTATTTTGTGGGAAAGGTTTGGGTAGACATTTAGTGAGAAAAAGATGACGCTTGTCTTCGATTTAACTAACTGCATCATTATGAGATCTAGATTAGATGAATATCTCACTTTAGCTTAACAGAGCAGAGTTAATGGCGCTCATTTATGGTGTGCTACAGTTAAAATCATTACATGCGCTATATTGTCATGTGGCTATTAATGTGGCTGTCAAAAGTCGTACAGGGACACCAGCTAGTAAATACGGTATTTAAGTCGCATAAATATAGTGAGTAAGCTAGAATCACTGAGAGATAAAGCATATGAGATAGCAGATGAGCTTGAAAACAGGACATGACGTAAAATATTGGCAGCATATAGTTTTAGCAAGTCTTCTTATCAGCACTGCGATCGTACAGCACACGTGGCAGTGTGTGGCGGCCAATTTTCCGCGGAAAAGGCACATAAAGACGTTTCTACATAAACAAATGGACATCCATGGTAAATGCCTGCAGTAACTTACTGTTTACAGGGACTTAGGGGGCATTAATTGTTCTTGATCCGACGCTGAACGTAAAACACTACGTTTGTCTAACCAGCATCATAATACATCAGTGGCTGTATTTCTCTGCAACTACTCTTGCATCTCTGACATTGCTTAGTCAAAAGTGGTACTAGTTAGGTTCCTAAACACGGCGACATAGTATTATGACTGAAACATCACTAATATGGCTAATAGCTATGCACATGTACCTGAAAACGGAAAGTTACTAGCGAATGAATAATTACTGTTATGATTTGTCGCTCTGTGATGAAATATCTATCGCCGCACTGAAAGAGAAGTTTAAGTATCGCTTTACTAGGCTATATCACTTCCACCCTCATTTTTAAATGATACCTGACCAAAACCGTTTGATGGTGTTCATTTTTTTTGATTTCTCTTGCAATACTATTGTTATTGCTCGCTAAATATGAATTAGGGAAGAGCGCTGCGATTTCCATTAGAATTCTTGCACATTGTTGCTGCAAGACTTTTCGCCACGTGGAGTTGCTAACAGCATGAATTAGAAGTCTTGCTTTTGGATTATTGAAATTAGGTGCTGAAAGGAGATGTTAATGATTCCACAGCCCTAGTGTTCCCAGAGTTAACTTTAAAAAATTCCATGAATGACAGGAGCCCTTAAGAAAAACACATGTGCTGTCAACAGATTTCAATGTTCGTCGTGAGAGGGCTGTGCGATAATATTATTGTGAGTATAGCGTGAATAACTTGTACTGGACCGAGACGGAAGTGCTATGGGTTGGCTACTCTGCCATTACTGTTACCAAAGCTCATACACAAGGGGCTCCCAGAGCTATAGAAGAACGAAAACGAGGCAAAAAATTAAATTTCAGTACGTTTATATGTGAAGCCTGAATATCGTATAACGAACTTGACTGGAAGTGGAGCAGATGGGGTGCAGTTCCTTTATCGCTAACAATCATGTTATGATTGGGTACACCAAATATTTGTTGATAGGCATGATATCAATAGGTTAAGAGTGCTAATTACTGTTTGCATTTTTTTATTTCTCTAAGTCAAGGCCCATAATACTTGCTCCCCATCGCTGAATGTTTATACAGGCTGATTCAAAAAACAGGCTACGTGCCTAGAGCCTAAATTTTAACCGTATGGTGCCCTGACATAAGGCTTCCAGTGGGCGGAGTTTGGGCCGCCTCCTGAACAAACTGTCGTTGCAGGACCCGAAAATGTGCGAAAAAAAAACTTAAATTGGAGATGACTTTGGAGGGTCACTGTAGAGCGGGGTATTGACATAATGAGCTGATTTTTAATGGAACTGTTGTCGACAGTGGTGCGAATATTTCCCAAAACATTTTGGCAATCGACCAAAACTACCCCACTGGCCAATTTCTGGCAGATTTTGTGGTACTTTCTTTAGGCATTTTTTAAACATTTCTGACCCAGGCCCACCATTTTCACTTAAATTTAAGAATTTGTCTTAAATATAGGTGTGCTGTCTTAAATCTTATAAGACGCAAAAAAATTTAAGACAAAAAAGGAGCAGGTCTACGTGTAAATTTTTATCATTTGCTGAAACAGTGCAGTTGTCTTGTCATCTTTTTGTCTTTCTTGGATATCAGATGTTACTACTAAAGCTTGTTCTTCATTTTCATATAAAAATAAATGTCAAAAAAGTCTCAAAAAATGATATTCTGTCTTAAACTTTGTCTTAAATTGGAAGCGTTTGTCTTCAAAAATTCTTAAATTTCAAAAAATTTGTCTTAAAAAACCATTTTCGACCTGGCATCCCTGTTCTGACCAATTGCCAAAATTTTTCGGGAAACATTCGCACTTTTGTGGACTACTTGTGGCCCAAGTATCAGCTCACCATCTCAACTCTCCGCTTTACAGTGACCCTCCAAACTTACCTTAGATTTAAGGCCCTTTATTCGCACATTTTCGGGTCCTGCAACTACATTTCGTAAGGTAGGCGGGCCGGACTCTGCCCACTTGCAACCCCATACTAGGACACCTTACGGCTAATATTTGGGCTCTAGGCACCGCCCCATTCAAAAGTTACGACGCTTGCAATTTTTTTTGGGATACCCTGTATGCTGCTTACTACACAGGATTAATTCATGAGAGGCCATCCCATCGTTTCCATCACAATATTTATAACAATATTGAGTATACTATTTGTAAAATCCTGCTGCAAAAACTCTTAGCTCAGGAATCAAGAAGGAAATGTCTGCTTAGCTGCCAGGTCACTTGAAATGTGCTTTACCAGGGCCGTTAACTTTGAGAAAATGTGCTCAGTTGGTTTTAATACGCATGAGAAAGACAATATGGATACAGGGCAATTCATCCGCAAGCGCCTGTACCTGGCGCTTTAGGTACCCAGGCATTGTTCAAAAATCAGCCAAATGCCAGCCATCTCCTCCTTGTCGCGCAGATGCGCCAAGAACTCCTGCGTTAACGTGTAGAATTTTGCGCCACTGCTCGTTTCATTGTTAGCGATGTTCGTATGGATTATGCTCTGATTGCTCATTCCAGCAATCAATGTCACTCTGCGGTCTCCGATCGCCAGCAGCCTGACGTTTGCATGTGCACCTCTCTGGGAGTGAGCTTATGTCCTTCATAGGTTAAGGGTTGAACCCGCATTCATCAGTGAAAATACATTTTGCTTTTGTGGATCATGAGCAGAAAAGTGAGTACACAGGCCTGCCTGCTTGCTGTCATTCTGGCGCTGCTCATGTAGTCAAGCTCCTAGTGGCACTTCTTAAGCACCAATCTCAGCTTCACAAGCCTGTTGAAAACTGCCACCATAATAAGAACAGTCTGGTTCTTTGGGAGCAGCTGCTTTATCTGCTGAAGCATAATTACTGAGGATTATTCAACCACTTTTTTGAGACTCTCAAAGGCCTTAGAAGAGAGCTTATTGTTATTGCCGCTGCGGAGGCGCTGGATTATAGCACCCTCTTATCTGTATGAGGCAAAAATTTATCTTGCCATTTTCTTGTTAATGTCAGTCTCTCGAGCAACTATGCTGATAGTTTTTAAATGTGTCAGGGTTTTAAAATGGGCTGAATAAATTGCCCGAAATGCCAACTTGGATGCAGTCTTGGAAAATTGAAGAAAGGAAGAGCTTTTTTAGGTGCGACTAACCATGGAGATGCCTTAAAGAACCCAAATATTCTGGCGGTGGCAAGTCTGAATGCAAAAAGGCGATCACTTCTCAAAAGGTAGGGAAAAGTGCAATGACCCGAAGCGAATATTGATCACATTTTTCTTGAAATGCTGCCAATAAAGCCTTGTCTTGTGCCACACGACTCAGTAATATTTATTATCGAAAGAATATGTTTCGAAACGATTCAATGTAACACAAGTTTCAAAATGATTCCTAGCGACAAACTGTTTTAATATAAATGGCACTCAAAAAGAGTCTAGAATATATCGAAAATTTTTTTATTGGTCAGATAATAATAAATCAGTTCTCTTGAATAAAGATGAGAAGCATGATGGAAATAGGGATTTTGGATAAAAATGCTAGGCCTGTAGAAGTTTGCCTTAGAGTCCAGTTACAAACGGTGGCTAAAACATTGACTAGTTCTGAAAACTTTCTCACATAATAAAATTGACCCTTTGGAATAAATCATTGCACTTCGTGATTTCTTCGAAGCACTGAAGCCACATATGAATTCATATCTGTGCTAAGGACAACAGTGGAATCAACTTTTTTTGAAACCAGTTCATGCATGGTGCTTCAATAATATTATTATAGAGTCGTCTTATATAATACTTATGAATTAGAGGAAAGGCGACAACTAACCGAGCAGAACGGAAGCTAAGATAGATGGCTATTAGAAAAACTGACAATCGTTTAAAGTGCTGTCTCTTTGCTACGATGTAGGCAGCTGAATGAGATGAGAACGCATTCACAATTATTTTCAACACCAGTTAAACGCTACCCGACTCCGTTGCTAGATAAAATTGCGTGTCAGTTTTAATACCACAGCAATAATTATTAATTCGAAAACATCGAATCAATATAATTCCAAACAACAAAACCAAGAAAAACAGCGTGAAATCAATGTTTCGCGCCAACTTACACGATCAAATAAGTTGAAAGTGTTAAGGGATATTTCGTAGTAAATAAATCAAAACAGCAATGAATACCCTTGGACAATCGTGGAAGCAAAAATTATCACTTAATTTCCTAACATCCCGACTAATTGAGACAAATTAAAATGCTCCCTTTTTACCATGATGACATATCCGCAAAAACTTTTGTTCCCCAAATTTTTACTCTCTTTTATGTACAGCACTATTCAACTATACAATGATATTCTTCAAATGCACATAACTTCAACTTTATAGAGCAAATACCAAGGACTGTGAGCATAGGCAACCTGAACACAAAATAATACAAACGCACCATAATGCATAAAAGAGCTAAGAGCAGACAGCAATTACTGATATGGAACCGCTGATAGGACGCAAACGTCGCGTCCTCTTTCTAAGATAACGAGCGCGTATGACGCTAGCGTTTTTTTTATAAATCTGAAGTTTTAAATCTGTAAACATACTGTATATTTTCTAATATTGATGGTAATTTATAAATAACTGAACATTGCTTCTGTCGCATATTAGTGAGCGAAAATATTTCTGCAGCGTACCAACGTATTCGACATCTCAAATTTTTATAAACTAGAATCGTAATAAACTCCCAGGAGATGCATACGAAGTTCACTGTGGCACTGCTGGCGAGTGCATTATGTTAACGTTGATCGCGCAACAAAATCATGGACATGAACTAGCAAAGACCGTGATTGGCAGGCACGAAAGAAAAAGCTCTTTCAGCATAATTTATCTCTGATCTGTCGTTGAATTCCATACTTATATGTTTGAAGACTAATTTAGAATCAAAGAATAGGACTTCTTATGGCAGATGATATGAGGTTAAGTTTTGATTCTCTTGCACGTGCGATTGTGCATCTGCATATGAATCATCACTTTGCTCATAATAAATCAAACGAAAACTGGCTTTCAATACAAACTTTTAGGAAAGGAAATCACAAATAAAATTGATTTCGTTTAGTTATGCTACCAGTTGTATTTGGTCGTCCCAAAAGTTCATGCACAAACGACTTTATCTCACTGAATTGTAACGAATCAGTGCGATTGCCAGCCAAGCGCAAACTGAAGAAATGTGAATCCCCATTGATCACAAAGTACAATATCTTAATCTGAAAGTGAACCTGAGCCCAACAAAAGCAGATATATACTTACGTACACTAAAGTTTATTCCGTCATTCACTGACTGTGCATGAATTTTTACAAAAACCTAATACAATCTGCTACCATTAATACTATGAAAGACGGTCGCATAGATATTTGCTTATCAAGAAATTCAGAATACTATACTTACAGCACCTTTTTTGAAATAGCACAATCGAAACAATGGTTGAGAATGTCTCGGCTACTTCGTTGATACCAACTTTTTTTTAACTGCGAAGCAATTCTGTGAAACGTAATTGGAAGTATGATTAACGAGCGTTTCACAATGGACGGCAACTTAATTTGGTTTCCGCTTATTAAACGAAGAAGTGCGCGGTGTTGGCTATGCAATTGTGAAACGGGTCATCAATATATATACAGAGAAGGATCATCGGCGGTCTCTCTGGGAAACATTAACTGTTACGGCCAACTGGATAATTGGATTGAACGAAAGTTGCGTTCAATTCAGATACAAATTGATCGTCAGTGTTTCGTTCCCATGATTTCATATTCAAGGCATCCGTTCAGTAATAGTTTAGTAACTGTTAGTATTGCCACTGTAAAGAATCCTTAATATTTAGACGTTTTGTAAGCATTATATTCCTTCAGCTGTTATAAAGACCGAGAAGGTATGAACAGATTTCGCTTGCCGCATTTGTATCTCATTAGCTATTCGTCCCTTTGCGCCATATTTACTGCTCGCTCGCCACTTACTGTCCACGCATTCCCTTGGCGTTGAGATGAATCCTAAAAAGGAAGAGCGCATCTTGATCCTTGTCTCTCGTGTTCTTAAAAGTCATATATATTAAGAATTTCACGACTCTTGATTGAGGCGATTGACGGGGGTTTGTATAGTGAGAAATGCATTCCAAAACTTTGAGCTCAACAAATTAATTCTCCTATGAGCTCTTAATCCAGTTGTGACAATATTATTCCTGCTAGCTCATACCTGCCTTTATGATTCGCATCCACATCGGTATTTGAGCGCTATTTTTATTGTCAGTCCGCGACATTCTCTGTTATCGGTCGCAGTCTGTCTTTATAAACGTTTATTTTTGCAAATTAAGATATTTAGAAGGTTGATTTGTTCATCTATTACCCTCTCTTTTAATCTTTGAAATTGTTTAAAGTATTTGTCTGAAACAGCAATTCGTGGGTAGTATTCTTTATAAAGTAAAGCAGGGAACATCTGAATGCTCATAAGTAAAAAGAAACCAGTGCCCTGTATGCGAGCTTTAACTCTATGTAGAATATAATAGAATTATATGTAGGTCTGCAAGCAACATCATAGTGTTGCGTTGCGTTGTAAGTTGCTTGAGATAGCCGCGGTTATGTCCGTCCGCGATCCCCATTTATTATAATATTCCAGTTTAAATAGGCAGTTTCGATTAAGATTAACCTTTCTGAGTGTTTGAATATTGGACTCGAACGGGCGTTGAGTGCAGTCCACCGAGACTTTATTGCCAAGCCTGCTGTCTGAAGCCAAATAGTGAGCGCAATTCTACTTGACGACCATTTCATTACAGCCCAACGAATGCTCGGAAGATAACATTGGGGAAGGTTTTTAGGTAAAGTAAAATATCATGATAATATAACAGCAAATTCAGCACATGACGGCGGCTACCAAGCGCGAAGCTCAATACGTCGCAGCCGATCAAACTTGATTAAAGGACATTTATCGCGGTTTGAACACTACTTCTTTTTTCATAAGCTTTAAGGTATCTCTTCTGATTAATGCATTTATTGGAGATACTTCAAAGTTATTGTTTTGGTGTTTGCGTTCTAAAAAGTCGTAGCTTCTTGTAGAGCAGGTTTTGCTACTGCTTTTAGTATTTACCCAAATGAGGGAAGCACATTGTTTCATAAGCTCTTGTTCGGCATATCAGCCAGATCAATCGGTCAATTTTCTAATCAGGAAATCATGTTGAATATAATAGTACCTTCCATTTCGGAGTGATAACAGCAATGTTCGCATTTCCGAGAGTCTTTTATAGGAACAAAGAGTCGCACTTTTATCAGACCTTTACTGTCAAGAGGGCTGTATGATACTATTGTATCATGCACTTAAAGGAACAGAAAATTCAGTGCGTTGTATGCAGGTCTTTTTCAAATCGACCGGTTGGGGTTTCTTCAGAGACCGTTGGGCGTAAGCGCTACTTCTTTCGACGGCATTTGGGTGAAAATTCATAAGATATGCTGTAGGATTAAATAGTTCTACGATACCTTCGACATACCACTATGGCATGAAGTAAAATACTGTATTAAGTCCCTATTCAGTCCTTCGAAAAGTAGTCATTATCCTTCCAGTCTCAACTGACTATACTTTAAGTTATTTCATGCAACCTCTTACGCACACCATGCTTTTATGCCATGCTTAATAGATACTGTGGGATTTATTTGAGAGCGAGGTTTACTCCTTTCCAATACCGGCGGGCTGGGATTTATTAAAGAGTGATACTTATTTTTGCTCATTTCCTCAATGGTCGACAAGTCCATAGTTCATATTAAAAGTTACGGTATGTCGTGCGCCATGTAGCGTCCTGACTGCATTCCGCAACGAGAATCACAAAACGCGTTTCTTAGACAAGCCTTTCAAAAGAGCATTACTTTTATAAATTTTTTTTGAATCGCACTGAATATATTGCGATCTCACAAGTTAACAGTACCGTTCCGCTCCAAATATTTTGCTCTCTTCCCTTCCATCTTGAGCAATCGCCAGATAAAACGCAAAACGAAACATATATTGAAAAAATATGTACTATTACTTCATTAAAATACTAAATTATTCTAACATTAATGCGTGCTAATAGACTATTTAAGTAGATGGCAGAGTTTGATCTGATGGCAGTCAAGCCACAATATCGCTTGCTTCGACAGCGTGAAAGGACTCATTTTATTTCGTTATGTATAATGCTTAAAGCTTTTATCTAATTTCACTCTTCAAGGACGCCTCTGAATAATGGTAGAATCACTGATAAGCTGAAGGTTTAGGGATAAGAAAAAAAGCTAGGTTTATGTACATCGCGATAATATTACAACAGAACAAAGTCTCAATAAGTAAGGAACCTCAAAGCCTGTACATAACAGTAAACAGATAACGATTTTTAGGCAAGAAATTTCATCAATTTCAATCAAGAGCAAGGGTTATTAAGACTGTCTACACTAACGATAAATGAGCTGACATAAGATAACTAAAGGAGATTAACGAAGAGGCAAGCAATAATAATGTCAACTCCAAATTTTACCGCTACAAGTGAAAGTTTGAGCAACGTCACACCATCAGATATTCGGGTCGAAGACGGCCTGAAAGAAAATTTCGAAAAATACTGGCTCTATTTGCTAAGCTATGCCCTGTGCATGGTATTATGCCTGCTTGTCATGGGCATCACTATATTCTGCAAAACACGTATAACTGGGGACTATAAATGGTTCGTTCTAAATCAGGCCCTCTCCAACTTTCTTTGTGCATTTGCATGGATGCTGTTTCATTCTGTTATTTATGTTTTCCTCGGAACAAATCAGTTCGTGAAACTATATTTCGGTGAAAATACTCCGGTCTGGCTTACAGTGTTTGTAGAAATTATCGTTCAAGAATTTCAAGTAAAATTCGGAGAATACGCCCAATACACGACGCTACTTGCCACTCTTTTTAATCGCTGGGTGGCAATCGTGCTCTCCAGTTACTGTTATTCTGTGATTATGACACCTCGTCTCATGTTCCTTTATTGCTCTTTATGCTATTTGCTTCTTCTACCTGTTGATGTACGTCTCTTTAATTTTCTGTCATTCTCGGAAAGCCTATCAAGCTATCTTTTAATCGTCCCCTTCATAATACCCTGGCTTTTGTGTATCCTATTCAGCACCTCAATTTTATTTGTTGTTCGGAAGCGCATGCGTATGACACAAAACGTCTTCGATAAGCATAAGCTTCAAGAAAACCGCAATATTCTTTATACTTTAATAATTCAAATTGCTGTGCCGTTGTTAGATAAAGTGCCTCAGTACGTACTACTTATTTTAAGAGCGTCTGGCATGTTATCCAATCTAACTACAAATGATGATGGGTGGTTTTTTACATATTTGGGCAAAATCAATAGTTTCAATTCTTACTTTTCAAACGCATATACGTGCCTGATCATTCTGTTTACTATGCCTCCATACCGAAAGGCGTTACTATCTTTGTTATTGTCACTAGCTGCCAAATTCGGTAAATGCTACTCGAAACTGAAACCACCTCCGAACCAAGTCGCTCCCAAACAACCAGATACACAGGCGCGCATTGTCCGGGTTCGGTCACAAGTTACCTGATATCCCAATCCTGTTTCATTGGGTTCTACTTTTGGCTTTATTTGTTCTCTTGCGGTGACTTTTATCATCGTACCATGTGTGTCTGCCGTGCGCGTTCAGTATTTTCTTTGTCGATGTCTGTCTTAAGGTGCCTATATCTTTTTTATTTTTGGTGTCATATATTTGGGTATATTATATTTGTTTGGGCTATGTCTCTTTGTCTCTTCGCTACTCTTTGCGCGCTCATTATAGTGATATTATCACTGGAAAACTGGAGGAAGCTGACTCCTTCCTAGTTCTTTGGCTCATGTGAGTGGAGATTTTCAATCGTACCAAGTTTTGGCCAAAGGTTCAAAAATTCTTTGTTTTTAGGATTGATTTGAATTTAAGGATTGGAAATCAAATTTTTGGCTATCATTTCTCGCATACTCTTATAATCTGGAACTTCTTTTATGACCCCGCTTTTGTGAGGGTTGATTTGGCAGAGTGCAAAGTCTTCACACGCATCGAGACTAAAAGTAATGCAGTCAGTTGAAGCTATTAGTTTATTGCGAGAGTTTCTTCGTTCATGAAATGCAGCCAAATAGACAACTACACCTGATTTCATAGAGGGTAAGCAAAAGTTAGTGATAATTTTAATTAGATAAAGTTAACAGAGTGAGCGATGTTTTGATAAAATTTGCAGTTTTCTTCTTCAGATTTGAACAAGATATTTATTCTTCAGCAAGATTTTAGTCGATTTTTGACTTTAACATTCAGGGGCCAATTTCATAAAACTATTGAGCTGTTGAGAATTGAGAATTGAGGAATTGAGGCGCACGCCGATTGGTCAGATTTGAATTTCAACCAATGCGAGCGCGCCTCAATTCCTCAATTCTCAACAGCTCAATAGTTTTATGAAATTGTCCCCAGATTTCATTCAGTTAAATTTCTGTCTATATTTATTGCTGATTTCAAAATTTAGCACTAAAAATACACAGTATCCTATTAAATGAAAGTTTATGAAGCCGATTGCTTATAAAACGTCACTTTCTTTCAAAAATTTAATACAATACAGAAATTATTATTAAATAAGTAGCAAATATTCTGAAAAATTGTAAACGGTTCATTTTCAGTTGTGGAGATTAAATGTTGCAATATTACCTTTCAGCGCAATTACACAGTTTGTTTTCACTTTTTTTAGATGGAATGCTCTCAAACCGTATCTTAGCAATTACGTTAGATGTCTATTTTACTAAAATTGTTGGACACTAATCAAATAGGATCTATCACTATAACCTGTAACTTAGACCTTTTCCCGGGATCAATGATGAAGCACTAAACTTTTGGTCAATAACTTCACTATATATATCTGCTAATTTTGCGTCAAAACTGGCATGCTTTGAGAGTGCTCATGGAACATTATTTCTGTGACCAACTTCGCCAAAATTGAAGGTTAATACGGCGCTGAGGTTTTTTTAAGTTTTGCCATCTTTTTCAGAAATGTGCACGCTAATTAAGGACCAGTGTTGCAACTCAAGTTTCTTAACTAAGTTATTTAACTTAGTTAAAAACTTAGTAATAGTACTAAGTAACTAACTAAATTTCGAAAAAAACTTAGTACTAACTAAATAACTTACTAAGTTTTTTTTGGAGCGTTAACTAACTAAATAACTAACTATGTTTCCAAAGAAACTTAGTTGCAACACTGTTAAGGACATCGTTTACGTTCTGGAAGTCCGCTTGGAACTTTGGTAATACTCGCCACGCACGCGGTTAAAATTTGAAGTCTCTAACTCTCCGTCGTCATCCAGTGTTTCTTTGAATAATTGGTTTGAAATTTGACGAAAATTGGAAACTGTTCGTAATTTCAAACGACCATACCCCAAAAACTGAGTGTCAGATTGAGGTGAGTTTGGTGATTTTAAGCACAACATTTCAATATCATAACTCTGTTTAGAATTCAA
Organism: Plectus sambesii; assembly: GCA_002796945.1. Taxonomy (NCBI): domain Eukaryota; kingdom Metazoa; phylum Nematoda; class Chromadorea; order Plectida; family Plectidae; genus Plectus; species Plectus sambesii. Next base: position 783 of record NIUQ01000224.1, on the reverse strand, counting down.
AAATTTCGCCTAATCCCTGAGCAAGTAAGGCGAATCTCTGACGGATTCCCTCAAAAAAAAGAGCATCTGCCTCACTACATCAAAACCTCATGATATCAGCACAATACAAGAGCGTCCCCGGTAACTTCGATATGAACATTTTTAAGCGACAGATGTGTGCTTCCACGCAAACGTTGACCTGCCAGTGATCTCGCGCCTACGATTCAGAAATTCTGCCAAGAACTCGCAGAGCTTCAACCTTCTGACTGCCAAGATAAGACAATTTGCCTCAACTCACTCTGGGGCCAATTTCATAAATCTAATGTTGCTGTGAAATGTGGAAAAATGCTCACATTTCTGCACTGTCATCACACATTTTCACATTTGCCGGTTTCATAAAACTGGTGTAAGTGTGAAATGTTAAGGTGAAATGTAGCTGTAGATACATCCGACATAATCACATTTTTCTCTGTTCCGGTTTCATAAAACTAGCTGTTTACATTTAACAGTCACATTTCACACCAGTACTTTACATGGCGTACTAGGGATGTAGGCTGAAATTTTGTGTTACATTTCCACTTTTAAACGGCGTAAATGTTGATTACACGGCAAACAGGTGGTAGATACTAAAGAAAGACATTAGACTGCGCTTTCAGATATAAAATAATGCGATTAATTTGTAATTCTTCAATTGTTCGAAGTTTACGTAACTCATTTCATTGGAAAATGGTCACACTACCGTCTTTAAGCCCATATCAATTTAGGACAAATTTCGTATTTGAATATGGTGTACCGTACTTTGTC
>NIUQ01000223.1:0-62435 GCA_002796945.1 Plectus sambesii | reverse complement strand
CGGTAAAACGGGTTATCAGAAATTCGTGAAAATGCGACTTAAATCAATGTTTCTATATACCATTCGATTGGAAATGACGAGAGAAGCCCAAAAATTTATACACTTTAGAAATTCATGCAAAATAAAGAAAATTATGCAAGAAAGAAAAAATCGTATTTCCACTATTTTCTTATTTTTTAAACTTTTCAGTTTTTCGAATTTTCCGGAGAAAAAATGCACGGATTTCCTAGGCAAAAGTTAACCCAAGATTGCTTTCCTAACTCTGGGCTATCCAACGGTGCCATAAAAATTTAAATCCGAATGCTTGCAGGGGTTGCAATTTCAACTCAAAGTTGGTAACCACTAACGTTACAGTAACTTGAATATCACGGTTACTGCTGATTCACCCAATCTGACATAAAACATTGAATCCTGCATAGAGAGTGTAGGTAGATGTTATAAAGGATAGGAAAGCAATGGAAATTTGAAAATATGGAGGGAAAATTAGCACCTGCTTGGGAGGACATCCTATAAATAGACTTCCTTGAGCTACAATAACCGTATAGTAACTAGAGACTTCAAGTAGTCATTCAAATGCAAAACAGGAATGAGAGGAGGATGAGACTGGTGAATAAGGATAAAAATGAGTCATAAGAACGACTCCCTTACAGTTTGTGGTGAAAAAATACAATGAAAATCAGTCAACGCTCTAACACTTTGATCCCTATTAGGTTGACTACCTGGAAAGGAAGTTTACTTCCCTCCCAAATACGGAAACCATACTGAACTTCTTTCAACATAGAAACACCGGTTTAGCGAGACTTTGTTAATTTTCCTGATTACATTGAATATTTTTGAATTCCAGAGTCAATATTAAGATTGCGTTGACTTAGAATATTAAAAACTTTTCGGTGAAGAACGCAGACATCCGAGAAGCGTAATGAGCTACTGNATTTCTGAATTCCAGAGTCAATATTAAGATTGCGTTGACTTAGAATATTAAAAACTTTTCGGTGAAGAACGCAGACATCCGAGAAGCGTAATGAGCTACTGCGAGCTTGGAGGTTACTAACTTTGGGTTGAAATTGCGACCTCTGCAAGCGCTCAGATTTCAATTTTTATATTACCGTTGGATAGCCCAGAGTTAGGAGAGTAATCTTGGGGTAACTTTTGCCTAGGAAATCCATACATTTTTTTCCCCGGAAAATTCGAAAAACTAAAAAGTTTTAAAATTAAGAAAATATGGCTTTTCTTTCTTGCATAATTTTCTTTATTTTGCATGAATTTCTAAACTGTATACATTTTTGGGCTTCTCTCGTCATTTCCAATCGAATGGTATATAGAAACATTGATTTAAGTCGCATTTTCACGAATTTCTGATAACCCGTTTTACCGAAATTTCGGATGTGGTCAACTTTGAGTTGAAATTGCGACCTCTACAAGCATTCGAATTTTAATTTTCATGGCACCGTTGGATAGCCCAGAGTCAGGGGAGCAATCCTGGGGTAACTTTTGCTTAGGAAATCCGTACTTTTTTTTCGCGGAAAATTCGAAAAACTGAAAAATGCGATCACTTCTTTCTAGCATAACTTTCTTAGTTTTGCACCAATTTTAAAATTCTGGTCAGTTTCAGATTCCTCTCTTCATTTCCTATCGAATGGTATACAGAAACAAGGATTTTGGTTTTGTTGCTATAGTTATCTGAGCAAGTTTGAATTTCCCGCCATATCTCGACACGAAAATATTTTCAAAAAATTCTGATGCGTTTTTCGGAAATCCCGACCCGAATTACCCCAGAATGCAATGTTTCTTAAAAATCTGACAACTTTTTACTCATTGTGCCAAGGCTCTGAACAAAAAGCTCAATGCTTAAAGAAAGTCTGTCTTAAGGATTTGCTAAGCGTAGCCAGAATCCAAGGTTTATATTAAGGTTTTAGCTTGGTATCAAAGAAGTGGTCTTTCTGTAATGCTGGAGTCAGAAAAAAGGGGGGCTGAATCTTTAAGCTTCTGATTATGGTGATCAATGTTTTGTTACAGCTGCGATACAAATGCACATCGGACGGTTGTCACCAGGCGCAAGGAAGCGACGCGACTGAAACGTTGGTAATTCGGCGAACCACCCAGACCGTTCGCGCTGTTGACTCGCTCACCGGAAATGAGAGGTCAGTTGCCATCAGTTGTTCACTTTGCGAACTGCACGCCACAGCGACGTGCATTACATTATGCCACGGGATTAAGTTGTGTTTGTATAGTGGAAGTTGTTCCTATTGATAGGTATGAGCGATTATCGTTATTTATTATTTTAGTCTTGTTCAAAATACAGGAGGCCGAGAAAATTGTAAAATTATATAATGTTACAAAGTACTATTGTTGAAATGTCGAATAATACATGTTATTGTGAAATTTAAACACGATCTCAGCAGATACCTTTCGTCGAGCAGACAGGGTGACTTTTTCCTTCTCAGATTTTTTGCGTACGAAACGCATCGGATTTCGCAGCGAAAATTGCGAAGACTGATGAGCTCTCTTTACCGCACCACGGTATTGTCTGCGGCGCGAACTCTGATGAAAATTCAGCGCATAAAAATGCGACCTTTTGCAGATGGAACCTTTCCGTCGGTGAGCACAAAGTCTCATTGGCTGCTGTGGGCGGGACTTGCGGCAGCGAACAGGCGACCGCTCAGACTCGCGTCAGTTTCAAAATTCACCCGTCGGATGGCGTCGTTATCGCGTATGACAGTTGTGGCGCAGTCGTTTGGGAAAAGGAACTGGACAGTCCGATCGCGCAAGCTTGGCAGCTCGTTGATGGGCAGCTTTCTGAGGTATTGCTCTCTGTTCATCAAGTTGATGTCGTAAAAAAATTTCGATCAGTAATGAGAAATCGAACCAGGTAAGGTAGTTGCCAGAGATGAGCTTGCTTTTCGGTGTGAAAACACCACTTTTCACTAAGAACGATAGTGGTTTCTTGATTTTGTTCGTGCCTAAATTGATATAAAGAAGCGCTATCGTCTCTTGAAGCACTTTGACTTATTCAATCAAAGATTTCTCCTTGCCCAGGAATAAATTTTGACTATAACACGAAGCGCTACTCATCTGTATAGAGCTCGCAGATGCAGTCTCCATTTGACAAAGTAATTCAACACAATAAAATTGCATCGCACTCGAGTTCTATAGCATAATGTTCTTTTTATGTGTTTGCAAGCAATGGGGTTCGATATTTTTCAAATTAAGCGAAGTTAAGGTCTTTCGTGATCTGCTCTAAAGCTTCACTGATATTTTTTAGATGTCGCTATTCGAGTCGGAAAATGTTGAAACGTTGGCGGAACTGGATTTTATCGATGCGGAAATGAAAAAAGATGTGGGCGCTCGAGCCGACATCGAGTCGCTGATCTTCATTGGTTAGTAATGCTTTTTTACGCTAACACAAAGTGTCTCCGAAGTAACAAGCCGCCCCCTTAACCTTTCTGGGGATGACTGTTTACTTCTGAATCACCTTGTATATTAAAATATGATTGACATATCGACTTGTTGATGCTTAACTGAACTTCATGATATTTTTAATGAAAAATATTGGATTAGTCGAAAATTTTATGACCTCCTTTCCCTGGAGGTATGTAAAAGCAGTATTTATATCGATTTGTTGGAGATCTTTTCAAAGCATTTAGCACGTGTTTCGGTTCTTGACCAGAGTAATTTGTTCGGAACATAGGGTAGTTTTTGTGATAACGTGAGCATTTTCACTGCATTTTGCCAGGAAGTGCTCTCCTTTGTAAAATAATGTTTGTTGAGTGCACCGCAGGTAGTGCAGCGTTACGCCAAACAGGCCCTAGCAAAGAATTCGTCTGTAAATCGAGCCGACTTCTAAAACAAATGCTTCAAATTTAAATTTTTTCGTTTTGCCGATTATTATATATATGTATCACAGATTTCTTAACCTTAAAAAGGGTGGCATAAATGCAAAATAAAACTGGAAAAAGTGCAAATTATGCTATTTTTCAGGAACATATCAAAACAATCCGTACATAATCGCCTCACCGGAAGATCGCCGGAAATTGCAGCTCTATGCTCAAAGTAAACAGGTCGATTTCCATTCGGGGCAGTCAAACACTGTGAAAAGCCTCGTTCCCGTGGACAACGGTCAGATGAAGCTGCAAGATGGTGCTGTTTGTAAGTATTTCACACTATCATCTGTGTCTTAAATGCTTTTATTTTTCGAAATTTGTTTGCTGAAGTATTTCAGCAGGCATATTTGTCAAAACTAACTGAAATCGTAATATTTTATTAGCTGAGCATATTGTTTGAGTCAAATTGCGCATTGAGCAAAGAGGGTGAAGGCGTTCTGGAAATTAACGTATAAAATTTAATGATTTAATTTTTAGCTCGAATGATTTTAATTTCACTTTTAAGCTGACCTACTACTGCGAACGAATCGCAATTACTTGTCGAAGGCTAATGAAGCCGACTGCTCTGGTGGATGCCCCACGTGCACTACGGACGAGGCAAACGCTCTTTTCATCTCGAATGTGCAGTCGAAAAATGGCGATGATTCAAATGAACTTCGAGGTGAGTGAGATTCTTTATGACGTTTCGCGTAGTTTTCCCTGATTTTTCACTTACCTTTATAATTTATCTATTCTAGTCAAAGTTTATGATTAGGTAAAAATAACAGTTACTCTTTTTAACATTGCTTACATTGAGCTGGTAAATAATATGTTTCATTTGAGTTTATTTTTTGAGGAGTTTTATGGAACTTTTGAATAGTTCTTAGCTAAAACGAGCGAGCCTTAGTGAAAAAATTTGAACTGTCTTCTTTTTATGTACAAAAATTTGCATCCCACCTGCAATTGTTAACAAGCGCCACAACTTATCGCGTAGTTTAGTAAGATAATGTTTCAGATCAAGGCTGGTATCTGTACAAGCATAAGACACCGGACTCCTTGAGAAAGCTTCATATGTGGACTTGCTGGTCCAGCGAAAATCACCAGGAGCAGCGGGGTGACCCGAATCGTTTTGTTAGTCATTTGAGACGGTCCTTCCGCGCTGAGGAGCCTGTATCAGGCTGGTGGTGAGTTATTGTTAATATTACTGTATCGGTTTGGTTCAGACGGTTCGATTATGGTCTTTTCCTCAAAAGCGATCCATTCCCTTTTTGTTTGCACCCTCGCGCTGCTTAAATGAATGTTTAAGTTGCCTTAGTGGGACTCTTGGACTCGGTTACAAGTTTGTTACAGCGCAGTTATGGCGCATAACTCACAGTTTTATGACAAAAATACTCAGCGAGAAACAATTGTTTCCGAAATTCGCGCGTAGCGTTGTTCTACATACTTCGACCAATAGCAAATGGATCGATCTCGAAGCGAAAAGATCGTACGGCTGACGCCGCCTTAAATACGAAATGAGTACACTTACAAAGTATAAGTTTGAGAATTTTATTTAGGCGCGCCACCGCGTTGACTCTGCTGTTTGTTTTGTCGGCGATCACAGCTGGTTGGTTAGTGCGACGACATAGACGAAGGCAATTTCGGCTTCGATTTCCTGATTCGATCAGCTCTTCCCGGATCTCTGAGTCGGTATGTCAATCTTTTTTCTTCAAGGCTTTGCAGACGCTGTTTCTTTGAATCAAATAATCTATACATATTTCGCATGGTTCAGATAAGCGATGATCAATCGTCGAACGGCACGATACTGAGAGAACTTTCTGCTCCTCCACGAATGATGAACACGACTGCTTCTCAGGCCAGTTTCCCCGACACGCCCACTACTGAAGAGCCGTATGTATCCAAGTAAGCTTGCCTATGCTATTTTTATTAATGTTGAATTTTGAAATATAGTTTAAAATATTGATACTCATTCATTCCTCTATTTATGCGCAGCAAGACTTGTTGCGGTGGAACCAAAGGCACTTTTGTGCCGTGATTAGAGGACCAGTTTAGCCTTAACTACGAGCGATCCATATTTTAGCTGTAGAAATAGTCAAAATCTATTTATATTATTTTGGTGTCAAATATTTTTGTTGACGTATCCTATTTATATTTCATATGGTAAATTGATGTTGCAGATTTCTGACGGAATTTGAGCCGGTCAAGTGTTTGGGGCGAGGCGGATTTGGCGTTGTATTTGAGTCGCGACTGAGACTCGATGACTGCACCTATGCCGTCAAACGAATCGCCGTCAGCAACAGGTGAACCTATTTCGATGACTCAGAAACTGAATAATTGTCACACAAAGGTATAGCTTAGGACAGATTGTAAACATTAAGAGATAGCATGTTAATTCAAGGCAAGTATAGCTTGCGCGTGAATTTTTTGGCCTTCTTTTTTCAGCTTCATTCGCACTTCATGAAACACAACGTAATGATGGAAGAGTCTGAATTTGTCTTCATTTCAGTGAAACAGCCAAGGAAAAGGTGCGACGCGAGGTAAAGGCGTTGGCCAAATTAGACCATCCAGGCATCGTCCGCTACTACCACACGTGGATGGAAACGCCGCCGATCGGGTGGCAGGAAGCGACCGATGATCATATCCTTCGCGCTTGGTATGGTGGCGTTAGTATATTAATAATAAGTATGATTAGCCTGGGGGCATTCGAAGTTAGTATCCTATTTATTCTCGGTTGCGATTGTTTATAAAGGAGCAATGTGTACAACATTCTGCGGATTATTTTGAATACAGTCAACTGCTTTTATAACGCCTGGCTCTATAACGTCGCTGGATTTATAACGTCGGTCCTTGGCTGGTCCCGTGTACTATATTTTGTACAGGGCTAACTGCCTCTATAACGTCGCTGTCTTTATAACGTCGGTCTTTAGCCGGTCCCTTGACCGACGTTATAAAAGCAGTTGACTGTATGTTACTTAACTAAGCGTATCAGCGTAAGTATTTTACAAGTATACTGTTAGAACGTGGTAGTTTGCTGCTCCCGTAATCGCGTGAATCGCGCTCGATCGCCATCTATCGCGAAAATCGTCACCAGCTTTATATGAGTTAATGTTCTTGACATCATACGTAATTTTGAAAACTTTATTTGTGATAAATGTGCGATTATGTTCACGCTTGATTTCAGCGGCGGGGCACCAAACGATTCAGTTGACGCACTCAGCTCCGCCCAAGCGCCATCATTGGAGTTCAACACTAAAAGTGGCGTTGCCAATTCGGGCGTTCGATGTAAGAGCAAACGGAAGAAGACTATCAGCTGGACGCCGGCTGACGTATGGGAACCGTCGTCTTCTTGGGTGGAGGACATTGTGACAGAGTATTCTGTGAATGGCTGCAAGGAGGATGAAGATTCTTCAAGCGGTCCTTCGGGACGAACAAGTCCAGCTGTTTCGCGAGGTAATTTTTGTGCACTCTTCGAGTGGCCAATATTAAATTATTCAAGTTTGCTCATGACCAAGAAATAGCTGGACATGAAATTAGGGCTTTACTGTTAGCTGTTGAGCTAAATGAAGGTTACATTTTTGCTGCGCAGTAATATCCTAACATAAGAGAATGTAGAGGAATAAAGAAAAACCTATAGTATCCGGGTTTTACTGTATGAATAGAATTTGCTATAGCTGTTACTGGCGATTGTATGCCGGCTAATATGTGCTCTACTAACCTCTGATCTAATGAGTATTCATCTTCTTCATATAAAAATTGTCATATGAGAACAGAAATGCTATTTACAAACTGCATTTGCGAGATTTGATTTTGATCAACTAGTTTTATATTTCAGGTCATAATAATAAGAAGGATGACGATACATCCATGGAAATAGTCTTCGAAGCAACTTCGAACAACAATAGCAAGGCGGTGCACGAGATCGCCGTAGGACCAGACGTGTCGATTACGAACGGCTTCGAGCCGAGTCTGCAAATTAACGGCACCCAAACAGCGGGCTTCATCTATCTCTATATACAGATGCAGGTTGAGATTGTGTTCATCTTGCTCTCCTCAGTTTGGGCCAATTTCATCTCACTAATATAAATATAGATGTGAAATTATATTTATGCATTCGTTTTATGAAATTGTTGCCCGAGCGCACTTGTATATTCGCTGAACACCAGGATCCCGCATTTATATTATTTTGCAACGCTTTGACGACGGATTATTTCGTCGCTATGTAGCAGTTTCCATTTAAATTTCGGCCGACGATAACTATCGCATTACCTGAAAGCATGCAGACCAGTCGCATTGTACAATACAGTACTTGTTTGCAGCTGTGCCATGAGCAGACGCTGAGGGAATGGCTGATGGAAAACACGACTCGCGAGTCGCGCGCAGCACCGCAGATGTTGGACTGGCTGGCTCAGTTGGTATCTGCCGTCGACTATGTCCACGAGTGCGGCCTTATTCATCGCGATTTGAAGGTCTGTTTTTCGCGCGCTATACGAATATCTTGTCCGTGCTTAATTACGTCATGCCATACCAGTTTGTAGAGAAAACGCGTCCGTCCAGAAATTAATAAATCGTGCACAAGTTTCAGTTAGTGGGACGGCGACTTGGAAGGAGGTTTTCACTAAAAATCTAATCATTTTGTTTCTTTTTTCTTAAATGAAAATATGGTAGTGTGTATGAGGTGATTTCGCACCAAATTTTGAGCGCGTCTTAATACCGATAAGATGATGTAAATGTAGGAATGGGCTGGTTCTCCTTGGAGGACTGCTTTCAAATATGACGAGGATGAATATATTGAATGACAGTTTTATTGAATAACTGTCATTAATATGTTAATTTTGCACGCAATTTTTGTAAAATGCAAGGCCCAAATACCATTAATAAATCTACTTTGATTAAGTTTGAAAAAAATAGTTTTTCCCTTTAGGGTACTTTTTGTGTCGCATTTTTCATTTCGTTGAGTTGTTTAATGCTTTTTAAAAAATCTAATTCATGTTCTTGCTGCATTATTTTGTTCAGTTGATCTTTACAAACAACTCGGTTCAAGTCAATATTTTTCAGCCATCGAATATTTTCTTTGCGCCAAACGGTCGGTTGAAAATTGGTGATTTCGGTCTGGCGACAGATTTCGCGACAGAATTCGAATCGGAGAGTGCTGATGCGCACACCGCGGTCTCGAAGCGACACACGGGCAATGTCGGCACCAGACTCTATATGAGCCCTGAGCAGGTACTGTAATACGAAATATAAAGGCATACAGTGGAATTCGACTTATAAGTGTTTCGCTTATGACGGTTAACTTTGACTGGTCCTAGAACGTGTCTTCCCATACCAAAAAGTTCTCTTATATCGGTAAAATGTGCCGGCCCTTCAAGTACAGGTATTAACTAATTTCGCTGTATTATGGCCGGTAAATCTAGAAATTTGCTCACATGACTGATGGGTAATTTTTACCAAGTGTACTACTGATATTGATTTGATCATGGCAAAATGTTGGAAATATCTATGAAAATTAATGTTTCTTACTTTTAATGTTTAGTCGATTTAAAATTGAATAAATTGCAGATAATTAATTATATTTACATTTATTCAATTCAACTCTATGTGCAATTAGAATCGAATCTGAATATGAGACTCTTTATGACGTTCGCTGCACTATGCCACATTACTCAGATGTCCGAATATTAGTTTTTTTTCCGAATTTTCCAGTGTTCTCTCATGTTTTAGTATTTTATTCAAATTGCAAAATTGAAACACTTTGGATGATTGATGAATGCTCTTCGCGATTGTGTGTGCACAATGCCGAACGTTTCAGCTGTCGGGTCAGTCGTACACATACAAGGTGGACGTCTTTTCATTGGGCCTGATCTTCATGGAGATGCTCAATCCGTTCGGGACTCAGATGGAACGAGTTCAAACGCTCAATGATGTGCGAGCGAAAAAGTTTCCATTAGACTTCGAACGGGATGCGCCGCAAGAGGTTTGTACAGAGTTTCACGGAATCAATTCAGGATAAAATTTTGAAACTACAAAAATTTATCTGTCTGTTCTCGGCTACAGCGCCTTAATAATGCTCGTAACATATTTAATATATGATAAAATCATTCAATATTGTTTGATTAGTTCATTTATACTTATTAACAATGGAACGACATTGAGCGTAATTCTGCAATTTATCAACTAAACCTTGTGCAAGCTAAAATTTTGTTAAGTATAATTTTGCACATTTAGTTTCTATCGAGTCTTCATTGTTCGATATAGTGGGTTAAAAATATGGACCAGAATAGTAAGGAATTAAAATTTTAAATTTATTTGTAAAGAAACTTCAGTATACCCTATTGCTATTTTTTGTTCATTCAAGGTCTCATTTGTTTCCTTCAGTAATTTCGTCTCAGTATGCGCATATTCACTCAATCAGTCTACAATTTTAGTGTGACTTTGTGAAATGGCTGGCGAACCCAGATTCAGAGAAGCGACCGGGCTGTCCGGAAATCCTCAACTCCGATCTGCTGAAAGAGTACGCCCACTATGTCTTCTCAGTAATGCCAAGCAGAAGAGATAGAACAAGAACGACGAGCAGCGGAAGTTCGCCTTTGCGCGAAAAGCGAGATTCGGCGAGCGTATCATAATGTAATCAGGCAGCTTCTTTGTCGAGCGCGTGGATGGATAGCTGCGGTTGAGAGAGTGGAATATGGGAGAACGTTTCCTGCGGAGAGATGTTTTTCACTCGCTGCGGCCTGTTTCATAAAACTATTGCAATTGCAGAAGTGTGGAATTAGAAGCGCGGTGATTGGGCATTTTCTAGTTCTTTCTGCTTTTTGGCTAATTTTCGTGTTTGCGGTTTTGGAATACTGCAATTGCAACGGTTTTGTGAACTTGGGCACAGGCTGGGAGAGCATAAAAATAAATTTTGGCCGCAATGCGGCTACAATTATTTAATTAAGCGCTAGATGAATGGTGGTAGTAGGCACTTCGTACGGGACACGTGCCTCCCTAACTCCATGCTTTTACCTCACTTGTGCATATCTATGGGTGAATGGGTGAATTTATTTTAGTTCTGGACATTTTCATTGTTAAATCATTGACAGTTTTGCCGTATCGGTCTCTAAAATGAACTGTTAAAATGGTCATAATTTTCTCGAGGAGTGAACGATTGATCAAAAGAAGCGTCTCTGATCTGCGCAATGGTAGTCTTGTTTAAATTGACTGATTTTGGATAAAAATTTGTGCCAAATTGTTCAGTTTTTCATTCATTCATCGTGAAAACTGTATGTGTGATTTTCTTGAAAAGAAGCCTCTGCTGTCATTGTGTACATTCATGCCCTGCTAAAATCATTAATATTTATTACTGACTGTATGCGCGGACATATTTTGGAAAAAAATGTGATTTGGTAAAACGGCCTGACGCGCGTATGATCCTGATAATTTATTTAGCACTGAAAAAATGGCTGTCACATGGTCATATCTTTGAGAAAATCGTATAGCTCGTCGACTGAACGAAATTTTATCATAACTCGGACCAAAGACGCTTCTTGGGCTGTCGCTCTTTGGAATTGCTATGACTGTTTTTATAGTATTATGTTGTTGTCTTATTCATTGGATAATTGTCATTCAGCTCTTTGCTCCGTGCCTTGTACGAACTGTAAGCTCAAGCAAATTGTTTGTCTATAAAATCTTGCTTGTTATTGCTTTATTGCTGAATCAATCTTCTAAGGTGATGATAGCGCTTGTAATAAGGCATCATCGAAGGCACTTTGAAATTTGCCCAAATATGAGCACAGCTTGTCAATCGGTTACCAAGGACGTGTTATTAATTCACTTTGCGTTACGAAATCTGGTAGCTTTCAGAAGCTTCACTATCTAATTCTAGCTTTTCAACATTCTTTGCAAATTGACCAACTGTTTGCGCAGTCTTCATCGCTCCCCTTTTTGTCATTCACTTTAAGTTTCGGTTGTCTGACGTTGTATTCCTCGGGCAAAAACGTTTGTTGGAAAACATTTATGAGCAAATCTTCCATTCCACAAATGTTGCCTGCCTCATTGTGCTAAGTCTTGTGGCCATTTTTTGGTGTTGTGACAAGTGCGACTCGTGTTCAGAGTTCTATTGACGCTGGTGAGTAAGTAATTGTGATCATGCGGTTGCACAGCTGCCTTTATTTGCGAAAATTTCGCTTTCTGCATGATTACGAGGATCTATTGTACACATGATCACTGTGCCTAAAGATTATCTCTTGTGATGTAAATTTGGTATCGATAAATTGCCTTGTATATAAGCGAAGCACTTAGCAAGTTGTAAATACGTTCTCTTTACTATAGATGAGCTTATTCAGCTCTATTTGGTCCGACAGAAACACCCTCATAATTTCCTAAAATCTTTCATAAAAATGCTGCACGTTGCGCATTACTCCAAACTACAACAGTCCTGATTGAAGCAGCTTTGTGAAACATTCCACAGAGATTTATTTTGATGCATGATGAGCAGACAAATTGATCAGCAAACAGATTACGCGCAAGTAGTTCAGCTAGCAATCATAAGCAAGAGCAAAATTTATTCAAAATGCAATCATTTGTGAGTCGAAACAGTGTAAAAGTCAGCGACCATTGAGTAGTCACTGACATCAGAGACTTTTAAGGAGAAAATTGACAAGCGCACTTGTTCGCTTTTTTTAAAAAAACACAATATAGCGAAATTATAAAACACGCAGATAAAATGATGGGCACAAAATAACAAAGTCTGAATGCTCAATATTTTGCTGAATATGATATTGAGTTAATGATAAAGCAGTTGGTAAGTACGTGAAAATTAGAGTACTTTTGATGGTATCAGCCACATCAAAGAAACAACAGCGATGAAGCAGATGAAAATAATATTGCCAGTTTTTATGGGAGCTGCGTTACAGTAATCAGTATCGCAGCAGCAAGTTGTCGTTCCAGTATTTGAATAATTGTCATCACATTTATTCCAGAATTGCATGAATTTCCGAAGGTTCCGTCCGCACATTGATAAGTGGACAGTTGACCGACGACCTATACAAAAATAAATCAACAACGAAAATAAAGTCATCGAGCAGTCATGAGATTTTATGACAAAAGTAATGTTGGATCCAAGTATAATTGAATGAACTTGACCTATATTCTATCGGCTGTCATGCCGCGCTCAGGCAATTGATCAAAAAAGTTAGCAAAATACGGCTTCATAGTGAGAAATCAAAAACAGAAGTAGTGTGTCTCAAATACTAGTCCATGGCGAATAAACGAGAAAAGCATTTCATGGCTTTCAGATCACCCCTGACACATTTTTGAAAACACCCGTATACTATACTATGTAAAAAGCGTGGTATAAAATAGTTGAGCATGTAATATTATGCTTCAGTGACATTTAATGAATATACTTACCGTTTTGAGGCAATAAGTGGTGCCCGAAGCGCACTCTATTTTATTTGTATATTTGAGAATACCAACGTTGCATTTTCGTGCACTTGATAGTGAAAGCACAGAGAGCACAATCAGCACCGTCGAGAGTGTATTCATGGTGATATTGCAAGCTTCTAAGAACTGTCTACAGTAATATTCAGCAGATTAAGTCATTGATGTAAACCTCCTTTTAACAGGACTTTTTTGCTCGCTAAAGAGGGCATATATCTCTGATCTATCTACTATCTACTGAAGTTCTCTGAGTGGAGGCTAGGAAAAGTTGAATGGCATCAAAACGAAAACGAAAATACTGGACTTGCAAGTCTGTCACATGCGCCGATTCATTACTAAAATACATCTACACCTTCAACTGTCTAGCAGAGATATGCAAGGCTATCGTGACCGACAGAGTTTTAAGAAAAATCCCTAGTCTCCATTGACTACTCTTTTCTATGACACAGCTTTTCTGCTTAGAGACGTTTTAAGCGAAGAGCACAAATTAAAGCCATATTCTAGCAGCCTCTCATATACCAATTCTTAGAATCCGTCTGTGTTGAGAAAGCTTGTCCAACTGAAGCCGCAAGGAGTCAGTGAAGTGGCAATAATTTGGTTTAAACCCAAAAGTGCACTATTAAACCCGATGAATTCTTTCAGCGATCTATTCCCGTCTCGAGAAGGTTAGATGTCAGACTCGCGTTATCCTCCGCATTTAAAATTTGCGAACAATACACCGTAACAAAAGAGCGACGTCTGCAAATGAGATTGCTCGTATGAGCGAGTCCTTTTTGAGCGCTTGGCGGCCGTTTGATGCAGCGCAAACAACAGACGCACGCAAACAGTTATAACGATATATAACTTTGTTACGATCACCAATCCCAAGCTATGAAAGCTATGACAACGACTCTAGCCGCTTGGCTATGAATCGTAAGGTACGGGAGGCCGCGCCTATTTTCGTCAAGTGATCCAAAGAGCATGCCAAAACAGCGTGACGCCATTTACATTCCTAAGCAATAGTGCAGAGTGAACTATGTAAATGAATTTTAAATTTTAAAAGCTATAAAATTAGTCCCTATTGTATGGCTATGTATTTGTAGTTGAGTTGTACTTCTCTTCAGTTCTTTGCATTAGTTCAAAATAACATGCAGCTATACGACTATTATCCATTTTCATCATTCTTCTCAGCTATTTACGATATTCCAAAAAGATTTTCAACACATTTACGCTATAATTTTGCCAAAAGCCTTCAGATTTACGCTTTCAGCTCCACACTGGTGCATTATTCATTTCTATCTTTGATGCTTCACTAATAAAATGTGTCCTGCAATACAGTAGAAACCGGATATAAGAGAATGCAGGGGAAAGTGAAAAAAATTCTCTTATATCCGGTTTTCTCTTATATCCGCTTTCTCTTATATCCGGTTTCTACTGTACTATCTATTGCAACAGCGAAGAGCTCTTTGCTCAAGCACAGGAAAGCATTTTCCTAAAGAAAAAGGGATATTTTCTGAATTGATTTGTATATAAAAACATCCCCTTTGAGTTGGATAATGCCCTGTTTGATTTGAAAAGTTTTCCAATTAAAGTGGAAGTGGTATAAATGCATAGTATAATGCGCTGTTGTCCTCAAACATGAGTCCATCACGGTAGAGGAAGTAGTCGATGATTGAGAGCGTATCAATTTCGCGTGCATTTATTGATCTCAATCACTGCTTCTACGCTGATAGCATTAATTTAATATCTAAAGGAATTTCGCAGTAATAATGTACACTGTGAAAATGATAAGAAGCGCTTGCTTTTTACTCTATTAAATGTTGTAGGAATGCAGTTAATTTAGATTTATCGAGGCTGTATATATTCATAGTTCATCAATCTTACTCTTCCCTTTACGCTAATAATGTATCAATGGAAAAAATTCTAGATGCCTTTGGTCACGTTTCAGTCTCATTTTGTTCCGTCTGAAATAATTACCTCTTATCCAACCTTTTCTGATGCGTAAAAAACCGTGAAAAGAATAATCTGTATGCAATAACAATTCATATGTGTGCAAATAAGCGATGATATTAGTTTCTGATATTGTAAATAACAAGTGAACAAACAACTTTCACTTTTATTGAGTATAAAACATAAAGTAAATAATTTCTAAAGCACTAGTTAGCATAATGTTGACTACAATTATCATCAATCGGGCGCGTGGTTGTTACCATCAGTGCAAACATGTGATGGAGTATTGGACGCCTAAAAGCAACAGTGTACAATAATCACTGTATATGATCGCAAAATGGTTGGACGACTCTCATGGAGATTTTTATCTTAAGAAAAAAGCTTATTAAAGGGTGAACATTACCGTCACAAGCGGCAAAAGTGTGAGGTTTTGGTGGATCATGCTCCTTAAGTCAGTGACATCTGGCGCCTCTGTGAGTCGAGTTTTATGAGAAATTTAAATGCTTTAACATACCCTTTCTTTCTCTTTTATTTGCAGCTCCAATTCTTTAAGTTTTTCTTCATCAATTTTATGAGATGGTGCTGATCCATTTTTATCAAAAACGCTGAGAACATCCTCAGATCTTGGTCGATTAGCCTCATTTTTAATGAAGATGCAGTCCAATAGTCTCTGAACGGGAGTCGAAGCATTCGGCACCAATTGTTTTCCAAGATACTGCAGAGGATTTGTAGATCCCTCCTGAGCTTGTTCAATGAATAAAAATTGCGCCCGTTCCTTGTGTTTCTCCCAGAAATTGGCGTGTGGTGGATGGCAAGTCAACATTTCGACTAAAGTGCAGCCCAGAGACCTGGAATACACTCGCAATAATATATATAACAATTTTCCTTGGTTGTAAGTTAAATGATCAAAGTCTCGAGAACTATCACTATTTCTTTGGTAAATGGAACAAAAACAAGAAGAAAGTAGGATATGTCACCCTATCGAGTTATGACAGTATCAGATGGCATCAGAAGAAGAAAAGATCGATTTCGGAAGACTGATTAAGCTCATCTTCAATTCATGGGGATTCATTCACATCAGCTGTTTGCGTGTTAGTATCGTCTCTTGACGAATTTTGCGGTAATCTTCCATACTGTATCGTGTTCATATACCGTAAATCCTCTAATAGTCGCTTCCCTCTAATAATCGCCCCCTTCACACCTTGATTGAAATAATAATCGCCCAGGGCGATTATTAGAGGATTTATGGTATCCCCAAATAAGCCCGTTTCTGTGAATTGGACGCAACGCAACGCGCTCACGTAAGAAAATATTCAGGCGCATGCTTGCTCAACTTACTCTATGACAGTGAGCAAACTGACATGTAAAATACTAAGCTTCTCTCAGCGATATATATCTTATCTCCTGCTAACGGAAATATAGGAGAAGTAGCAGAGCTCATTTGAACTTATATGCACATTTAGATACATTAAAAAATAATGTCCAAGCATAAAAGTAATAGCAGGAAAGAAATGTGCTTCTTATTTCCGTCGAAGCAGTGCTTTGACTGATAAAACGTTGATAACGAACGATCTTAAATTTTTTTGCTGCTAATGTATACAAACAAACTGAAATTTATTATTATCGGCTGCAAATATGAAACAAGTAAAATAATTAGATAGATAGCTTCATACTTAAAGTAATGGTTAATACTGCATTTTAAACCCATATCTGATATTTAATTGTTACCAAATATCAGCACGGCGTCCATACGGTCTTCCAACAAGCACTTCAGGAGCGGAGAAAATCACCGTGCCGGCAAAGCCGCAAGGAGCAGATTGCGACATTGTATATGATTCATTGTCGACCGCTAAGTTGTGAGCCAAACCAAAGTCGGCTAATTTGACGTCAAAATTGCTTGTCAACAAAAGATTTTCGCCTAAAATACAGGAACATATTACTATTCTTGATGTCGATTAAAACAAGAAACGCCTAATGGGAATCGCGTGTAATTTATTTTATAGTTTGCACTTTATCTATTATAACAGAAAATATCAGAACCAGTTAAAGGATAAAATAAAGAATACTCAATAATTTTTTTGCAATGGCAGCTACCTATAATGGTTGATTTTCTCAAAATCATATGTTAAATTACTCATTCTCCTCCGTCATTTAATCATAAGCATAGTATCCGTAATCTTACATTTGATGTCGCGATGCACAATCCTGCCTCCTTGATAATGATGTAAAAAGTTTAAGCCCTTAGTAGTTTGATACGTGTACTTTAATGCTGTGACTTCATCTAAAGGTTTTTCTAAGATCTGTCCTCTGATGGATCCGATCTCCATGTATTCAGTGAATAAGATCAGTTTCCTGCTGCCTAAGTAGCAGCCAATGAATTGAACGAAGCTTTCGCTGCATGCACTCGAAATCTTGAATAATGTATTCAGTTCCGCAATGAATTCGTTTACGCGCTGAAAAATGAAAATGCTCTTCTTTTATTCCTATGATTTTTATTAGCTGAGAAGATTTTTTGAAATTTTTTCAGGGTAAACTATTAAGTAAAGTAATAGTCTAGCATATGACTTTCGAAGAATGCAAAAAATTTGAATTAAAATGTTTTTGATAGATCATCAGCGACATTGCAACTAAGTAAATAACTTAATTACTTTGTAGAGCAAAGGAAATTATTGGACCGCTTTCACATCATGTACTTTAGCTAAAGTCGAACTAAAGGGCTATACTTTATCACTGCGTTAAGTATGGCGTTAGCTAAAGTACGCGATATGAAATCCACCCATTGACTTTCTCTCTGTATTAAGTACATTAATAATTCTGCCGGCTCTTCTAATTAAAGATATTTCTATCCTAATTACAACACTACTGAACAGTGCTCAGTTTGATTAAATAAGGTATATAGCAAAGAAATAAACTATTGCGCAACTCACAGCTTTCAAATCATTCTTCTGCTTTTCATTCAAATTCCACCGCTGAACTTTCAGATGCTTTCCTGCGGCAACCGGCGTTTCTTTGTTGGGGGTGGAGTATACCCATACTTCGCCGTATTTACCCTCGCCGATTTGATCAATTTTCGACCAACCATCCAGCGATGAAATTCGGATTGCCTCATCTATTGAGTTTTCTGGAACCAGCGACTCCAAATCGAATTCCCGACTCTTACTCCCTTGCATTATTTCTTGCGTAATTTGAGTTTGATACTAAAATTGCTGAAGCAGTATAAAAGTATACTGAAATTCAGCGACGAAGAAAAGAAATCTGCTAATACAAAAGGAAACTGAATATAAATTTATGTCATCCAAAAACTATATATTAACTCTGATTAGGAATTCAGTTAGTCAAGAGCTTCTGGAACAATATTTTACATAATATGCATCAATAAAAGTTTACTTTATTCTTTTTATACTGAACAAAATTTAAATAATACTTTTTTACTCAATCTTTCAACCATTTGGTTTAGTTTCATGTTAATCGATACACAGTATGATATTCATAATTATTTTGGCGGTTTTAAAACGCTCTTTTTCGTTAATCATGTCTACCTTTCGGAGTTCGGGATCGTTTATTCAATCAGCCAATTCAAACGCTATTCATTGAGCAGCATTTAAAACGCGTGGAGTCGTTTGGTGTCGTAGGTAACTGTGAAATGCTTTGCATTGATCACGAGTTGCACAGCGTTTGGCGATAGGCATTGCAGCTCGTTACGTTTGCATACAGCTTGCGGTTGGGCTATGTTTGCTTTAGTAGTCATCACTTTTACGTGCATGCATACAAGTATTGATAAAATAGCCTGTTCTGCACAAAACGAATACTAAGAAAGTAAGTTTCTTATTACCTGCAAAGGAAGTAAGCACATACGTGCAGCAAACTTTAAACCCCAATCTTTCGATGGTTCATTAAGCATATTGCAATCTGCATGAATTGTTGAACTCGTCACAATTTAGGTATTTTGAGATTGCTTCCAGCTTTCCCGCCGTCACTTTTTCTCTCTGATTCGTCGGATTGCGTGCTTTAAATTAATCATGAAATAGCTGCAGGCGCTAGTAACTGTTTATTATTGCGGACCAAGCGCGACTGCTTTCTCTTGTGGTATGCCAACCATGAATGTGCGCTCTTTTTGCGCTGAATGAAATTGAATTAAGCATGCGCACGAGAATTCAATACCGTGAAAATGTGCACACTCTTGAGGATTTTGCAAAAGTCCCTTTGGACAAACAAGACCTGAATGAACGACTAACTCGCAGACATCGCAAAAGTGGAAGACACTAAGATTTTTAGTCGCTCCTTTGATAATCACCAGCTCGCTCAAACAAATCTTTTCGGTTTCGAAAAGAGCAAACTGCAGATAGTTCTATGTCAATTGCACTGGATGGCTTTCAGTCTGCTTCATAGCATGTGGCGCAGATATCCTGAACTTTTCAGGGATAACTCGTTTATATAAACTTGCGATGTGTGATAAACTAATAACATATGTATTTTGAATAAATTCTTGAAATTCGATCGTGCTCTTAAATTATCGAGTGTACTTGTTTCAGAGATTTTTTATCAGCTTTCTCATAAGTTCAGTACATTTTTGAAAAGTATAGAATTTTGCTTTCTTTAGCACTGTTTAGTACGATGTTCACCATGATCACTGAGTAACTGCAGCAACTGAAAGGACGATAGCCATTAAGATTTCACTGCAGCAGCTGAGGTAGTGGATGGCTAAAAATAAAAATATGTTAAATATGCTTTGTGCGGGATTAAATCATTTACAGTACCTTCTCTTTGATTTGTATCTCAAGATTTTTTAGCTTTGTTTCATCAATTTTATAGGATTGTGCCGGGGCATTTTGAGTAAAAATACCAAGAATATCATCAGATCTCGGTCGCTTCGCTTCTTTTTTATTGAAGATACAGTCCAATAGTCTCTGAACGGGAGTTGAAGCATTCGGCACCAGTTGCTTTCCGATATACTGCAGTGGATTCGCTGATCCCTCTTGAGCTTGTTCAATAAATAAAAATTGTGCTCTCTCCTTGTGTTTCTCCCAAAATTCGATATGCGGTGGATGACAGGTTAACATTTCAACCAAAGCACAACCCAACGACCTAAAAATATATTACTATTTTTATACTCATTTATGAATTTTATTCCTTTAAAATCTAATGAATTTCAAAAATGAATGATAAATGGTGAGAGTGAAGAGAAAAATCTGCCGCCTCCTGTGTTGCTCCAGGAGCCTGTTTTATAAAATTTTCTCAATTGCAACTGCTATTACAACCGCGGAATGTGATTGGTCGGTTAGATTGTACATGAAATTTTTTCACGCTTAATATCTGTTGAGAAATTTTGAATTTAAAATTATTAACCCCTTTGAAATACTGTTTTTGCACCGTACCATATATCTGCACTGCGGCCGTATGTTGCTCCTGCCAATACTTCTGGAGCTGTGTAAATAACTGCGCCGGCGGAGCTGCTTGGCTCAGACTGCGACGCAAAGCCCGAATCATTGTTGGCTATCGGATCGTTGGATAAACAAAATGCCAGGCCAAAGTCGGCCAATTTCACGTCATTGTCACTTGTTAATAAAAGATTGTGACCTTAAACGAAAAAATGTAAGTCTTTTGTTTCTTGTCGAAACATGATATACATTAAAGTTTCTAATATGATGCTATTTCATACAATTTCAATACCAAACTTAATAATTTACTCTGCTTAGCTGCATCAATGTAAAAACAAGAACAAGAGCGGTAGAGATTAATAGCTTGAATTATAGAAAATGTCCTGATAATTGCACAAATTAATGAAGAGATTATTTTCATTAAAAATTATTTTACTATAACCGGCAAATTCCTCAAACAACATTTAAACTGTCACGCCCAAATAAGTATTCTTAATCAGCACAGTATGGATATGAAAGCGTTTTTCTTGCAGCAATATGTTATTGACACAAAATACATGAAGTATTCAGGCTCCCGGAAATTTGCGATTTTTAGGTATTTTAACTCCTAAGTTTCAAAAATATTGTATAGATTTTGAAATATTCTTCTTAAAGGAGAGCTATGGCAAATAAATTATTTAAAATTATTGATGACAACAATTTTAACGATGTGAAACTGTTTTAAATCTGAAATTGAGCATCAATGTGCAGAGACTGACAGCTTAAAGCAAACACAGGAAAGTTTCAAGTTTAAAATATCCTGGAATGACAAGTTCCAGGGGAACCTGAAGAGATTTTATTGTGCCAAGGGACTATGGGGAAAGTTTTGAGAAAATCTAATTCTTACATTTGATATTGCGGTGAACAAATCTGCCTCCTGGATAATGATGCAAAAATTTCAATCCTTGAGCAGCTTGAAATGTATATTTTAGCGCTGTGCACTCTTTTAGAGGGTTATAGATGATGTGGTCTTTGACAGATCCATTTGGCATAAATTCAGTGAATAATATCAATTTCTTGCTGCCAACATAGCAGCCAATGAATTGGACAAACCGTTCCCTGCATTCGCTTGAAATCTTGTGTAGCATATTCAGTTCCGTAACGAATGTGACTATACGCTGAAAATAGTTAAAATGTTAAATGAAATCGTTACGGTTACTGGCATATTCATGCTTATTTGGATTCAGCAACCAGAAAGTTTTGAAATTCTGATCAATGATAGGCGATTTTATTAAAATATTGATGTTCATACAAAAGAAATATATGCTGATTTTGAGACTCATTTTTCATGTTCAGTTGTACGATTACATTTAAGAGAAATTATTCTGGGATGCAACTTACATTTTGCAAATCGTTCTTTTGCTTTTTGCTTAGATTCCACAGCTGGACTTTCATAAGTTTCCCAGCTGCGACTGGCGTTCTGCTGATTCTGGTTGTGTATTTGTATACTTCACCGTTTGCTCCCTGACCAAGTTGTTCAATTTCCGACCAACCATCGAGGGATGTGATATGAATCGTAGCATTGATTGAATTTTTAGGAACAAACGATGCCAAATCAACTTGCCGCTCCGAATTCCCTTGAACTATTCCTTCGTCAATCCTAGTTTGCTGCTAAATATGAAAAATAAGCTGGAGCATTTCATAGATTGAGAAATGTGCAATATTTAGAATTATTTAGAATGATGAAACATGAATATTACTTAGTACCGTCATGTGTCAATGATAAATATGACGCAAAACTGATATTACGATGCACTTTAGTCCACATTTTTAAAGAGATTTTTTCCTAAAGCAGCACAAAAATTATGTCTGTAGAGGTTAAATAGTTCAGGCTAAACGTTTAGGGTGGAGAGCAGTGATATAGCAGTTTAAAAAATTAACTTGTTGCAAAACTATCAATGCCTGCAAGTAAGTTAAAAACAGGAAAATTAAAAACAGAATTTCGTCCAATTACAAGCCTGACTATTTGGTTATAAATCTTATTACATACATAATGCTCATGCAATGTTATTTATAGGCGGGGATTCAAGGATCAGCTTCTGAACAATAACTGTAATTATTGTACTTTTCTTGGTCGAGCCCGCTATATTTTTGCGTACACAATTTGAGAATAAAAATACATGAAGAACGGTAATGTCAAAAATCCTGAATTGGAAAAGAAATTACCTCCTCAATTTTTTTACTGCTGATTGGAGGGTTTTCTAATGTATTAATTGATACTTGAGAAAACACTTGCTCCTATAACGATTCCCATGTTTCTTCCGGCCACCAAGTATGAGATGTAGGAATACCAGCTGTCAGCTCTAACCTTTGGTAAAATGGAGGGTCTTGCGGTCCTATTGGACCATATTTCCAATTTTCCAAACACTCTTCTAACCCATCAACATTTTCTGTCTCTTTAAAGTCGGTAAACTGTTCTTCAGTAAGAAATAAATCAAATAAGAATTGAATTGCCGATCTGGTAATCAACGCTCTCTCGGCGAGCGCTGGTTCAAACCATGTCACTAAATGACCAATATAAAATCCAATGATGGGAAGTGCCTTCTCCAATAAAGTGACTATAATTTCCAATTCTTCTCGTTGAAATTTTATGTTCAGCTTGCCCATTTTAAAGACGAGTTGAAGAAATTCCTTCGTTTTTCTAATCGCCTCATCCGCCTCTGATGAGGGATGTAATCTACATTTGGCCAGATCTTCAAGTGCAGGTGTAAAATTTTGCGGTGGTTCGTCAGCCATCTAAAACATAGATTTTGATCTTAAATGTATGTTTTCAAAGTTTAGGAGAGGTAAAAATATATGATCTTCATTAGCTAATGTAATATGAATCAAACACAGAATGTAAGCGTGAAATGGTTAAAACAAAAAATAGTAGAATACTATTAGACGAGCAAAAATACTATATATTAATAAACTATTATGTTTAACAGAATAGCATATTATATATAAATGATACTTCTGCTCATCCTGTATGCTGGTTGAATAGGCAAACCAAGGAACGTGGCTGAGTCAGCCTTGCGGGGGAAAGCGATGGTTTCCTGTCATCGCGTGGACCAGTCATATTTAATATTAAAATGGATCTCTTGATGCGATTGGTTTGGTGAAATCATATAAAACAGGAATATACAGCTCACTTACCACTAAATACTGTCAATTTTAACTGAAGACACTCTTCGTAAATTTTATATCACCAATATCACGTCAGCAGCTGATTATTACGCTGATTCAATATTATATTGTGAAACTCAGTTGCATGCTAAAAGTTGCCTGCATGTTAAAGGAAGGCTTGTGGTGTGCGCAAAGTTGACAACATGTTGTTATCACTTGTCGCTTGCGATTACGTGCGTCCTGCCTCTGTCTCAATGATTATGAATATACAGGGTGGTAGTAAAATCATGTCTTTTAAATCTACTGCCGTACTTTTCAATAGGATTCGTGTTTTGGAACAATCTCAATTGAAAGAAATTGCACTCAGTTTAACACTCGAGCGCGGTCGGCCGTTTTATTGCCATAGCAATATTGTACCCAGAACTTATAGCCCAACCAAATTACGCCTTCCTTGACGAGCGCTAAGTGAAGCGAGTAATTTTAACACCTTTGCCCGTTGCTAAATTCTGTGAGCGTTCACATTAAGTTGCAAGAGCATTCTATATATTGAACAAAATGTAAACGTTAAACGTCACATTTCGAAAAGCTGTATTTTAGTGGTATTAACGTGCAATATTTAGCATGATGTACATACAATGATGACTCTGCAAGCAAGCTCTCACGTTTTCAAAGTTGCTCTCAAACAACCCTAATAAAGTTAGCATCATATGGACCTTTAATGTCTCTTCCAAATTAATAATCAAATTTTCGAAATATTAGCTATTTGACAAACTTTGATATTCTTGATAATGCTTTGAATTTAAGCTTCTTGCTTTAAAGTGTTCTCGACCTTCAGAGCATACTATATTTCTGTACTTTGATCTTGATTACTCTCTTCAATCAAAAGCGCGTCTATTAGGGTTCTGAACACGGGTGGTAATGTGTTTGGAGATCCATTAGTCATAAGGCAAATTTTGTTAGAGATTTGACAGAACCTTTGCGAATGAAATACATATTTATATATTTAGGGAATCGACTTCAGAACACGAAGTATACTACAGTCATTTTATTAGCTAGACTGATTAAAAAGTGGATGATTCATGTACGAATTCCCCTGACACATACTTTAGGTTTATGAATTTTTCATTGGCAAAGTTTTAGAAACGTTTAAAAATTGATCTCAAGTAAAGAGCAACGGCTACAGCTTCAGCGAGTAGCTGTGATTGTTAAGATTTCGTTAAAATAATGAGCAGTACAAATAAATCAGCCACTATTGTGCTTTTGAATAGTTTACATTCAAAATCTACGGCGTGCTTTGCGATAACTTATAGTTTTCCTTATTTACTTCCGGTACCAAAAGTATATAGTGCATTATTGGCGCCGTACATCAGCAAATTTGAACGTTCAGCTATAGCAATAAATAATCAATGATATCACTGAAACAGGCACCTAACTTCTGACTGTTGTGATGATCAAATCGATCTTAAAACGTGGCTTCAAAGAATGTTGCCATGAACTTAACAATAGGCTGAACTGTCATACTGATGAGAACGGCGACAAACTGCTCGCAAGAGTGGTCGTAAAACCAAGCAGTACCTTCCTGAGACAAACATTTATTTTTTTCACTATTTTCCGCTGTAAAATGATTGACGGCCTTTTCGAAATACTCTAGTACTGATATATTAATTTTATTGAGCTTTCCATGTTTATAATAATGATAAGTAGCTATTTCATTTGTGTGAAATCGCAGTTCTGCCGCTTCGTTGGACGGTCCGACAACATCTAGTAATCTTTCAAATTGTATCCTTAGCTCCATGATATTTTCGGAGACGACATCGATTGCTTTTTGAAAGAAAAAGTTATCCCGCTTTCCTTCAATTCCATTTACAATTCCAATGGATAAATCCCTATAGTTTTTGTTAAAATTATTTTCATTAAACTCCGGCTGGAATATAACGGCGTCTTTCGCTTCATTATACTTCTCCATGATCGTAGCTTTTTTCTGTTGAACAAAAACGCCGGCAAACTCGAAGTAACTGGCATAGTTATCAAATGTATTGCAGTTCATCTCAGACGCAAATATTTTTGAAAGTTGAACAAGGTTGCGGTTATAGTTTTTGCCGACGTTCGTTAAGATACTTCCTAGTCGGTCAATTTGATGCGGCTTGAGCTCCTTAAACAAAAAATTTCCAGCGATCTCTATTTCGTCAATTTTTTGATGAAGACGCTGCGCATCGGGTGAAAATGCTTTACATACTCTGCTTTTTATCAGATCGCGCTGAAATTCGAATGTTAATCGTTCTTCTCTACATATACGCCGAACATTCATATATTTAGCTTGTTTATGTATCTTTTCAATACTTTCCAGCACCTCAGCGTATGATTTGCCTTGAGCTAAAAGTTGATGCCTTGTTTCTTTGACCAGTAGTGCAAACCTTTCAAGCTCTGATTGATCCATTTGTTCGAGTTTTTGATACTTGGCCTCAAGCAACGGCAACTCTTCATGGATATTTTGCATTTTTAATTCTTGACTCATATTGACTGTTTTGTTTCTCGGAGTATAAGCTTTCTAAAATATTTCAGCGAAATGACTGCAGAATAGTGCAAAATTAGCCAATAAAGATTGCATGAAAATAATCAGAGTTACTAGGAAATTTAGAGGGAAGTAAGCATCAATAAAATAAAGACAAAATTAGCCTGTTGAAGCAAATAGAGAAAGATAAAAAATTTTAAAATATGATCTTCTCTAGCCATATTTAAATCACATTCGACAAAATATTAAAATGTCCCAAAAAAGTTTCAATTTCTGAAAAAAATCTCTGAAGACGAGGCATTCATTTATCACTAGAACATCCTATCTAAACGTAAAATAAAAATTTCAAGTAGAGTAAATTTCATTGTTGTGCTAAACAGCAAGAAAAATGTCAATTAATTATGCTTTCTTTTAGTTTAATTCCTCAACTTTTAATCGAAAACGACTGAAATTTGAGTTATACATGATAGCTGTGGAACGTGTACTATGAACAGTCACAATTATTTCGATTAAAAGCAACAGAAACAGTTACGGTGAGTACATGCGTTCATTCATTTAAAACTTAAACCGAGCATACGCTTTCGCTTCACGTCGTCTGCCTCATTAAAGATGGGCGTAATAGGAAAGTAATATGGCTAGGTAAAAGAAAAATAATACCTTATGCGATTAGATCGGCTTTCGATTGCAAATACCCAAGGAGATTTGATTAAACTGGGATGGTTCTAAATGATTGAGAAATAAATATACACTGCACACGTTGTTTGATACCACGCACAATGTCTAGCTGATACACTCTACTAGTCGAGCGCTTGCTTCACTGCAAACAAACTAGTCGTGGCTTTGTCTTAGAGCATGTCGCGTATGACGTAAACGCTATGGCGCTTTTTATCACTATCGACAATCACTAGTATGATGTTATATCAGCGATGGGTATCGAATGGTGCCGCGTGGGCACGGGAGCCTTTGTGTTGCACAAAGAATGCGTCGCACTGCAGGGACCGTCTTAAAAGCATATCGTATTTGTTTTGGTACATTATTAGCTTGAAGTGTTCACTTTGACCGCCACTATCGTCTATCTAACCAATTGAACTGATGACAAGAGGCTCATACTGGTTCAGCAACTACAAGTCGCCTTTACACAATAAAACACGATTATCATTAGTTCATACCTGTAATCTAAGCTTGAAGTGAAGATTCAGTTCACCATGAGCTCATAAGACCATATTATTCATAAATAACCTTACGATTTAGTTTGCGTTATTAAAATAAATAAATGACATTATGTATCTTCATCCATAATTTCCTTCTCATTGTTATGCACAGTCATAAACGAACGCTTATTCAATCTTGCTCTTTAGATATTTATTTACTGATAAATATATGTGATAAACATGAAACTCAACGTTAATTTAATACAATGGTAGGACCTGTTATAAAGACAGCATAAGAAAAGATCGCAACAATTATCCTTGGAAAAGTAATTGAAAATTTACACAGTTTATTTGATTCAAGCGCTGAATAGCGTAAGATTTCACATTCCCCAATGATGTATAGTCGGCGGTATGGTTGGCGACTTGTTAGTCATCGCATATCTCGATAAACGCAAAAATTTCCCATAAGCAACCAATAATACATTGATACTGTTCTCGTATAGCGGTAGCGACGCCCACTTTAACGCGCATTAGCTATCAAAATTTACTTCAAAAAATGGATTATTGGATACATAGAAAGGTAAAAGTACGGCAATGAAAATCTTTAAACGATTACGAAGGCTGAAGAGATCGTTCCATTGCGTTAATTTGTTGCCTCAGCTTTTCTAGTTTATTAGCATCGACTGCGAAAAGTTTGGGCTCAGAATCAGCAGCACTGTGAGTAAATACATCAAGAATTTCCTCGGATTTTGGCCGATGTGCTTTGTTTTTAGTGAAAAGACAATCGAGTAGTGTTTGGACGGGAGTCGAAGCGTTCGGCACCAACTGATGACCGATATACTGCAGCTGATGCGCAGGTTCAGCTTGAGCTCGTTCAATGAATAAAAATTGCGCACGCTCCTGATGCGTGTACCAAAACTCGGCGTGAGGTGGATGACATGTCAGCATTTCCACTAGAGTGCAGCCCAACGACCTATAAATACTTGTAAAATTATTTCATCTACTTTGATTTCCAATCAGCTGGTTATCTTTTTTCAGCTAACAGTAAAAGCTTTTCGTTGATAGAACATAATGGACCATTTTACTATTTCAATGTATTATAAATTATTAGTTACGTAATAGCAACGGAATAATCTGTAACAGGAAGAAGTATTCAAAGAAACACCACATCGTGGAGACTACTTGTAGCCCCAAATTAGTTAATTTTAGAACTAATTTTTACCATATGTCTGCACGGCGCCCATACTTTTCTCCAATCAACACTTCGGGAGCGGCAAAAATGACCGTGCCAGCAAAGCCGCATGGAGCGGATTGCGACATCGTGTATGATTTGTTGTCAACCGCAAGATTGTGGGCCAAGCCAAAGTCTGCTAATTTAACGTTAAAACTGCATGTCAATAAGAGGTTGTCGCCTAAAATAACAAAAGTTTAACACAATGCCATCTATTTATTAAAAAAGGTACGGAGAATTATGTACAACTGACTTCAGTTATCGGTATCAAACCTAGTATTAGATCTTGTATTAGAATTCGGCTTAAACACATGATTAGCAAATATTCAAGATAAAAACATATTACGACTTAAATACTGTAGAATATCTTGAATAAGAACTGAAATTCAATAAATAATAATCTGCTATCTGAGTTTTTTAAAATATAGCTGACGACCTCTTGAAATGAAGGTTCAAGTTTTACTCTGGAACTATGTCTATAGCCTAATATAGTCAGACATACAGGTTAAAAAGCCAAGTCATATTTGCATCACTACCCTATAAGGATCGGCCACCTACTCAGCCAAAGTAATCTTAGGGGCTCGCCAACTTGGGGTTTAACGAATTTGGCCAACCGTATCAGCCACTACCCAAATCCATCCAATACCTTAACAAAAATTAGTTTAATTCATCTCACATTTGATATCGCGATGCACAATCCTGCCTTCTTTATAATGATGCAAAAAGTTCAATCCTTGAGCAGCTTGAAAGGTATATTTCAGTGCTGTAGCTTCATCTAGAGGAGTTTTAAGAATATGGTCTTTGATGGAGCCATTCGGCATGCATTCAGTGAATAGAATCAGCTCATTACTGTCCAAGTACCAGCCGATGAACTGGACGAACCGCTCACTGTATTTGCTTGACATTTTATACAACGTGTTCAATTCCGTAATGAATGCGATTACACGCTGAAAACCAAAAATATATTCAGTCAGTGATGGAGTTTAGTGCATGAAAAGTGCACGATCTCTACATATTTGTAAGTTACGGTTAAAAAAGTAATTTCCGCTACTGGCATCTGATTATAAACTAAATATTCTCACACACGATAGTGGTGACGCAGGACTGAACAGTTTTGCACTCTAAAAATGCGCAACAGTTTTTTTGCAATAGATCCGAAACTAACCCTGATATGCAGCACACTATGTATTAATTGCGTATTTTGGAACCCATGACTCTTTATACTTGCTCTTTTTGAAGTGTGCCATTTGGAATATCATACAAACATTAAGGTCGAATATTAAGTCTGCTTTGTATAAAAGTCGGTAAAACTTTTTACAGAGTAGGTTTGGCAAATATTTAATCAATTTTCTCACAGCCTTATTCACAGAAACGAAAACAATGGTGCAAAATGTTTAACCCGTTGTTTTAAATACTTAGCCAAATTAAAAAACTACAAATTTTCTCTGTGGATATAGAATTTTTATTCCTGATTTTTAAAATTTTTTTATGCGAGCTAAAAGTTTTGACAGTCGATCAACGCAGTTTAAATCAATTTCAAACTTGAAATTGGCTTTCCTAGTGCGCTGCTTTGCACTTATCTTAATTACATAAGCAATAAAATGTAGAAGTGCAGTACTTGAACAACTTACCTTTTTGAGGTCAGACTTTTGCATCTCATTGAGATTCCACAGCTGAACTTTCAAATGTTTTCCTGCGACGACCGGCGTTTCTTCCATTGGGGCGGCGTATTTCCATACTTCACCGTAGGCGCCTTGTCCAAGTTGCTCAGTTTTCGACCAGCCATTGAGGGATGAAATTCGAATAGCAGCGTCGAGAGAATTTTTGGGAACGAGATGTGTCAAATTTACTTTCCGCTCCGTTTCTCCTTGCATCTTTTCCCGTCTATCTTGTCCCGGGTACTGAAAACATGAAATGACATGAGGTTTACAAATCTGAAAAATCTTTACAATTTTTTTAACAGTATATTTCACGCAGTATTTTATAACTTTTTCAGTGTTTATATGGATGGTATGGAACGTAAATAAGTTTGTATTTTGTAAAAGTTTATTTTCATAACGATTATACATTTTCGAATGTTTTGGCAGAGTTTGACATTAGTCGATTTATAATTCGATACTCGCAGTAAACGTATTGCCTTACCACCTTAAATTCTTGATATGTTCTAATATCTTTGAACTTCTTCAAATTTTAGAACTGCTAGTTCATCGCTGTTCACTGAGCAACATTCGAAATGCGCGTTATTGAGCGCCGCAAGTTACTCTATAACGCTGTTGCATCGACCATGACTCGCGAAAGAGCCGTGTGTGATGACATGAATTGTTGGGCACGACGCTTGCACAGCTAGCGACAAGGCCGTGTTTGCTTGGGATGAGTCACTGTTTACATGCTAGCTCTCTTGCTAAATTTGTTGTTCGCTGAGAAATAAATGCTTCCATTGCATAATTACTGTCGAATGACATAGTGTAACTGAAATAAAGCAGAAACGTTCTATAGGATGTTAGAGTGTCTTTAAGAATGCAGCGGTAAATTATTTTTCGAAATTGATTACTATTAATTTCAGTCGACTGAACTGAATTTGACTCAAACTGACTTGTTTTGTCTGAAAATCCTTGTTGATTTATTCTCCAGCCGCTTAAGTCTCACGCGTAAATAGTACGTTCGTGATAGTGTAAATACGCGCAGACTGTTCATGCTATACGCCAACTTAATATCGTCGGTCACTATGATGCAGGGACAGTTGTGGAAATTCTGCGTGCACCCAAAGCCATTAATTTTAATTACTGATTAAAATCTTGCGGGACATAACTCTCCGCACAATTTATTGAGCTGTAGGCACACGTTCATCTCGATTCGAGGAATGGTTTAAAAGTAATATACGATGTGTCGCATGAATGTTAATCCGCTGGATCACAAATTTAACTAATATCAGCATCAATAACTAAAACTGAGAAGCTAGGAAATAAGTGCAGCAGTGGGCAGTTCAGAGTAACTTGCTAGCAAAAATTTATCAAAGATTAAAGGAATTTTAGAAGGGCGCATCTACTCGCCGCTCAAGTATGAGCAACGAGGGCTGTGCAGAATATGAGAGAGAAAAACTGCGACGGGAATGAAGAAGGCAACAGACAGGTTGGATTATGCCCTATTCATTATTTTTCTGATAGACAAAGCCATCGTTTTCGCCAGATTTTTACTCCTAGGCAATTCAAAATTGGACAATGGCTGAAACAAAGAATGTTCTGTTTAATGTCAGGATTTGACAGAGTTTATTCGTTCTAAGAGAGCGTACGCGCTGATTGACTTACGTAAGAGCTAAGGCTTTATTTCAGTACAACACGTACAGATGATGATACGGTAGCATGGGGTGAAGGAAAGGAGAGAAGGGTTACAGTAACCAGCCGTTAAGCGACCGTTAGGATAGGGATAGAGAGAGAAAGGGGAGATGGAAGGGGAGAAGCGGCGACGAGCTGGTTCGATCGGAGTTGGGTAGAAGTGCCTAGCTACAGTAGCCAGTCGTTAAGCGACTGGTAGCATAGCGGACAGGGATAGGGAAGGAAAAGGGAAAGGGGAGAGGCGGCGACGGGTGGTCCGAGCGGGAGGGGTTCAAGTGCCTCGAATCGGTCAGAGCGATAGCTTATAACGGGCAGCTTGATCGGCTAGTAGCCAATCAGAGACAAGCTTCGTCAGATCTACGATGAGCTTCGTTAGTTCTTCGATGTCGACCTTTCCCCGATCAGATAGCATCGATCGTTGCGTCGGCTTCGGCTGGCAGAGAAGTCAGCTGGCGGTTTCATCATTGAAATGGTGCCAACTTCGCCGGGTTGATTCAGCTCGCGATTTCATGATCGAGAGACTGACTCGATCGTGACATTAACTTACTTTAAAACGCTAGCGCAATGAAATTAGCATTAATCAATTGTTTTTTTCAAGCAAAAGTACTCTTTATTTCAGCTTTTCTGGATCAGTTAAGATTAGTTTTTGGATTAGTTTTTTGGATCAGTTACTGCAGAAGTGAAGCTAAGATAAAAAAGTCTTACCTTTTCGATTTAATAATTCCCTGTTTAATTGTAATGTCTAAATGAGAATAACGCCTTACGAATAGCCAACTCAACCAAGTTGCATTCAACTTAGACGGCGAAAAACAGGAAAGAAATGTGCAATACTTTGTTAGATTTCTCGCAAAAATTCAACTCTCTTGTGATACGGTAGAGAAAAATAATGTTCAAGTTTAAACTTTATTTTTATTCTTCAGACTGACAACTGGAACAAATTACGGTGTTTTCGATATTTTAATTTAAGAAAACGATACAATTGAGATGGGTTGCACCGGATTTCAATGTGAATGAGATGTTTGATCACTGTGATAACCTATTCTGGTTACCGTACTCAAGCAAAATACTGAAGCATTGCTTCAAGTAGCTAAGCACTCTTAGGTTTGCAATTTCCTGTTATTTCTGCCAAGTTCTTCTTTCTCAATAGACTCATGTAAAGCGTCCAACTTTTCAATATTGATAGAGGTAGCGTTAGGAGTGGTAGCTGCCCAAGTAAAAACGCTTAGGACATTTTCAGATCTTGGTCGATTTGCTGAATTTCTAGTAAATAGACAGTCGAGAAGTTTGTGAACGGATGGCGAAGCGTTTTGCACCAGTTCATGTCCATTGTACGGCAATTGCTGCGCACTTTTTCCGTGCGCTTGTTGTAGAAATAAGAAGTGCGCTCGCTCTTTGTGCTTGGTCCAAAAATCGGCGTGCGGCGGTTGGCAAGTCAGCATTTCCACTAATGTACAACCCAATGACCTAAGCAAAAAGCGTTTTTTTGTTGCACTGCTTAATAATGTGAAATTTGCACTCTTTAATCATAACGGTAACGAATTTTAAACCAAACGCTTAAAGAATGGGAGCGCAGAACAACCTCAAATTGATTTATTCCTTGTATCATTTTTATCTTAAGCTCATCTAGTCTAAGCCAAGATTTTAATTTTAATAACAAACACTTTTCGACTATGCACTCGCCCCACATAGTAATAGCGTTCAGATCTGGGTGTAGGTTTTATGAGGATTGGTTAAAATGTGTGGATTATGCCCTATCATAATCCTTTCTACTAGTTCAGGAAATTTCAGACGTTGTAAACTTGGAGTATTCTGCTATAACAAATTTGACTCTTGCTAATTCTTTCCTTTTCATGGTAGATATAATATCAGAAAATTAATTAAGTAGAAAAACACACCAGATATCCGCTCGACGTCCATATGTCTCGCCGGTCAACACCTCAGGAGCTGCGTAAATGATAGTGCCATGGAATCCGCTCGGAGCTGACTGCGATATAGTGTACGAATCGTTGTTAACGACCAAGCCATGGGCCAAGCCGAAATCGGCTAATTTCACGTTATTATCGATTGTCAACAACAAATTGTCGCCTGAAAAGTGTTTGAATGCAATCATTTTAAAGTTAAGTGCTAAGATTTTTTAAGATTTATGCGCAGTAGAATCTGGGAAAAGCTTTCTTTTTTTAACTAAGATTGACTGAACGTTCGCGGATTAAACAAATTGCACAAGATTTTTGTTCAGTTTTGAAGCTTTGTATATTTGGTTCAACAATAGCATTGCAAATCTGATCTTGCTGTAGAGGTAAGTTGCAAAGGATATGCAAATGACGCTCCCAATTCGTGCACCTTATGTTCTTTACATGGCAACGTCTCTGTTGAGAACAAGAAAAACGTGTTCTATTGGTGACTTTGCGTGCCTTAATATTTACTGACGTCTGCCAGGCGCTAGGCAACGTAAAAGTGTTTTGGCTCTTGTTCTCCTCCACACGCTCATACACTATTTGGTAGGCCCTTATTCTCTATTAAAATCTGCCTCTAATCAGCACACGATTATCAACAAAGTCGTACATTTGATNAGGCGCTAGGCAACGTAAAAGTGTTTTGGCTCTTGTTCTCCTCCACACGCTCATACACTATTTGGTAGGCCCTTATTCTCTATTAAAATCTGCCTCTAATCAGCACACGATTATCAACAAAGTCGTACATTTGATATCGCGATGAATATTTCTGCCTCCTTTATAGTGGCTTGAAAAGTGTATTTTAAGGCCGTTGTCTCATCAAGCGGACGTTCAATGATGTGATTCTTAACAGATCCATTCGGCATCCATTCGGTGAACAAGATCAGCTTTTTTTTATCCAGATAGCAGCCAATAAACTGGACGAAATGCTCGTGGCACTTGCTTGACACCTTTGTTAACACATCAACTTCTCGGATGAAGCTATTAATGCGCTAAAATAAACCGCTGCTCGTTCTACATTGTTGAATTGAAAAGAAATATTTTTTATATAAACAGAGATCGACGAGAATGGGTTTCATTTGAAGATCAATCTAAAGTTATAACTATCTATCAACTAAGACTAAAATATTTGTTCGAAAGCTTATATTTTTCTGAAATTCTGTCTTTGCCTATGCTATCTTATGGGGATCAGGTGAATTTGGCGGCAACTGGCAAAGAGAGAAAAAATATTTAGTTGGAAGTGCGAGGGAGTTAACTATAAATTTATAAAAACTCACTAATTCCAAGTCGGCTTTCTGCTCTTTATTCAAATTCCACAGCTGAACTTTCATATGCTTTCCAGCAGCAAAAGGCGTCTCTTTGCGTGGCGTGCCATGTTTCCAGACTTTGCCAAAAGCTCCCTGACCGATCTGTTCAACTTTCGGCCAGTCTTCGAGCGATAAAATCCGAAATGCTGCATCGATTGCATTCTCAGGAACAAGGGATGCCAAATCAGTCTCTCTCGATTGAAGCTCAGACATGCTGCCAATAATCTGAAATTTTTAAACAAAATCAAAATATAGAAGGGAAAATTAATTCTCACAAATTTTTAGAATTCAAAGAAACTCAGCAATTTTCACAGACTGGAATTTCATAAAAGATAGTCTGAATAGTTTTGAATAATTATAAATCTGTAAAAGACAAGGCGTTATCCTGCCGCTTGGACGATAGCGTCCATTTATTCTCAGAATCTTTAAAGCTATATTTAACACTACATAACCACACACCTACATATTGTTAACGACTGACACTGAAAATATAGCGTGTATGTGCATAGAGCTTGACAACGCACTGCAACAGCAGCGCTGATAACTCTAGGCGCATGCGCAATGCGTATGAGTCGTGTTTGTTGTAAGAACCGTCATTATCTCTGCACAAGCGCCTTGACCAAATGAAGTGCAAGCATGCACCAATAAACGGGGCGCATGAAATTTGGAAAGCCTCATTTCTGGAGCAGAAAATGAATTTAATTCTAAAAACAACCACCAAAATTCAGCGAAAATTCGTATGAGACATTAACTTCCACGCATTTTATCGTTGGACGAAAATATCATTGCGAAATCGCATGCCGTATTTATATAATTCTCATTTGTTGTTCTATCTTAGTTGCCGTTTATAGTAGACTAGTGCTTCCCAATACATTTTCTCATTAGTAATGTGTGTGTAGTAAAAATCACCTGGGATCTGTGTTCCGAGATCTCTTCTAATTGCAATATCGTGAAATAACTGAACTTCCAGCGCAGCAATTGATCTTTCGTTTTTTTCGGCCATTTACAGCTTTTCTAGCTGATCATCCCACTTAAAATTTTGTATTCAGTCATTTCAGTTTTACTTGGTGTTTCATGTTCACCGAAGGAGCCGAAAAACGAGAACCTTCTGTTTAAATATAATGAAAACTGTCACATTTTGAGAACTACAGTTGGAAACCTTTACACAGACATCAATGTTATAAATAACATGAATCTGTGTGACTAATCTTCATACAAATGAAAAACCTGCAATAAAAATATTCAGTGCAAACGGCTGGTAAACAGGCTGCGTAGCTCACCGTGTCTCATATTACACGTATAGCCCGATGGAGTTTTCAGTGTAATGGTATTGCGCTTTCTGACTCATCACTCTCAAACGACTCAACTTTAATGACATAAACGATATAATCTGCATACTGCGAAATGCAGTTTTATATACTTCACAATGGTGATTCATTCTGATTTTATAAGAATTGGTGAGAGAACCACGGCTCGTCATTCATCGAGGCTGAAAGATTAGAATACTCTTACCTGTCATCCATTGTAGAAGGCGAAAACCTAGAGACGATATTCTTTTATTATATTTTAAACCGTAGATGGATTTTGGGGTCAGTGTTTTCCCGCAATGAACTTAAGAAGTAAAGTAAAAATTATCTTACCAAGCTTGTACTAAATGCTTTTTGGTAGCTCTTTAAGAAATTAACAACTGAATTATTCGAAAATTTGAAAACCAGTTTATATGCAAAATTCCATATCTGTAGATTAAAAACCTAATTAAATACTCTCTGTTATCGAATTTTCTTAAAAGAGCGATAAAACTTGGTTTTGTAACATTTTGCTTAATCTTATTAATTTAATCGCACAAATATTGATTCAGATAAGTTTTCTCCGTTGCCTTTACCTTTCTAGCTGCCCTCGAAGTTTAGCAGAGACTCAGCGAAGAACATTTCTTTTGACTTAATTTTCTTAAATGTACATACTTTAATTTTATAAATCTTTGAATACAATTGGTCAGCACTTTAAAAAAATCTAATAGTGTTAATGTTGCACTATACATTCTTTCCTTATCAGTATTGTCGGTAACAACAATTAACAACAAACAAGCCGATATGTCCTCGAGCAAGTATGCTCAGTTGTCGGTGTTTTACAGTAAACAATGTAAATTCGCGTTCCACACAAATAATTTGTTTTAAGCAGGAAATGAAGTCACTGACGCTGCTCTTTGGTTCGTTGGCGTTGATTTTTCTGATGGCGAAAGGTGGGCAGGCGGAAGGACCTGCATACGAGACTGGAGCTGACAAGTTCCCAAACAGTGGAAGGCTTATTCATTTGGTCAATAACTGTCGGCAGACTCGCTGGTTCAAGTTTGATGGTAAAACATTTAAATCCTTCATTAATAGGGACCTAGGGGTAACATTGCCTGCTTTTCTGAGCACATACATAAAGGCGATTCCCATTTGTGAAAAACTCTGATAACACTTGCTTTTTTGGTTGGGATCACAATCCGTCGTGATAAATAAAGGGAAAATAGAAGCTCGAATAATAATTTTCGTAGCATTATGTGATGTAATTTATTAGGATTTGCGCTGACATAAGATAAAATATTTGCTACACGTTATCTCGTCAAACCATGTCCTCGTATGATATTAAAATTGGTGCGCCCACAGGGTGCAGCCAGGGTAGGCATTATAGACTCTTATTTCAACATATGATGCGTATGTTGGCGGGTCAGCGGGCTGTGTTGCGGATTCCATTCAGTTTTCATCTAAATGATAGAGTTCAGTTGCAATATTACGCACAGAGATGCTGCTTGAAAATATGGAGCTCTTTCTTCTGAAAAATGCCCTAGACGATCACAATAAAGAGAGGGTTGGCTGCATGCCATCTCCCTAAATACCAGCACACTCCCTTTGAGGTGGTTTATTGCCGCTAAAGTTTTAGAATGCCGACGCAACCTTGCTGGCGCTTGCATTCAAATTAAATAGCTGTCGTTTTGCTGTTATACCTTCGCGGTACTATCGTCGAAGTACTTTTTAGGAAGGACGACACCTCATTTCGCTCGTCCCCGTTGCCCGTATGCAAACGTCGGCTGCTCAAGAGGAGGATCGGATCCGATGGGGTAAACTGCACTCTACAGTTGATTTGAACGTCAATATGCGGACTATCAATTAGTTCTTTTTCTTACATCTGTCTTCTATGATTTCTATTATCGATTTATCCTGTTATCAGCATTGTTGACTGCGGCAAAAAGATTCGCCAGCAGTTCAGGGTCGACCCCGGAGTCGTCTACTGCATCAACGGCCGATGTAACTGTAATCCAAACTACGAAATTGCGAGTGGACGTGATATAAAGATTAATTTCCCCAATGGAGACTGGACTAGCGGAACTGGGTGGCTCGCTGAAGGTAATGTAGTTTCAGTTCATGACAGGATCAGAGAAGAGGATAAAAAAGTGTTACTAAGCTGACGCTATCATTGCTAGCGTTACGATACTCGCCTGAATGCAAAAGTTTAGCTCAATTAAATATTGCATTCACGCAAGCACAATGATAATTGCAGTTCAATCTGTTAAATAGCCGCATATTCACAATTGCACCTCAGGCTGGCGTATATCATATTTACAGCTCTCGCTTCAGTGCAGTGTATAGTAAAGCAATGGGCATTAATCATCAAATTTAGCCATTAACCTTTTTCAGGATGCAACCGTTTCGGCGCAGGGTGCACCATAGGTGACTCAGCAGCGCGTAACTCTCTCTTCGAATTCACCTATACTCGCGGCAATGTTTGGTACGATATCAGGTTAGTGATTTCTAAGTTTTTAGCGACGCTTAAGAGGCGAGATGTTATGGAACTTGGCGTTGAGATGCAGAGTAGTTTATATCACTCCCCTAGACATGCTTTCACCTTTATATTTTATCAAGCGACTGTACCTCAGCCAAACAAAAAATTTTCAGAAGTTTTTTAACAGATTTCAGGATAAAAATAAGTATAGTCACTTATATTGTAAAGTGTACATTATATGGCGAAATATTCAAGAGACCTATTATGCGGTTTCCAACCCACCATTTAAAGTTTGGGACACGGGCGCTCTTGGAACACTAATAGTGACTTTAATGCAAACTTAGCTAAGCGCTCAATTTGAATACAAGATGATGCTTTAACATTAATTTGGCGCTTCAGCGCGGTAAATGCGTGGACAACGATAAGCCCCGTTGGCATGCGAGTTTTTGGTCCCCGTGCAAACAGTTCCAATAATCACTTTTGGTGCGGTGCGGTCGGATGCAACTTCGACGTCAGGGTACGATGGCTGTTCATTTTTTTTAACATCGCTATTAGCATTAATTGAATTCAATCTTTGGCGATACGCCAAAGCGCTATGTCAAGCTTAAACCACAAATTGGGGTCTTACTTTAAGACGATTTGCTGTGATATGTATAAATCGCTGAAAAGTTTCTGACCTAACGCCGCCTTTTGTTACTTGTTAATCTCTAGAAAAATCGTGATAACCACTAATTTTTGTAGTAAAACTTATTTGAAGAGAGAAGGATCAAAATTATTGCCTGTATTTCATTACCGTATCCACTATAGGTCAACGTTGAGATAGAAAAGCAAGCTCCCGGATGTATTTTAACTCCTGCTAGTGTCTACTACGAGCTTAAATCAACACAACGTCTTTAGTTCATTTAAAAAGGGGAGGGAGTAAAGAAAAAATTCCGCTCTACGGCATTTTACATCTAAACATTAATATTCAAAGAGATTCAATCGTCGGAGAATAGCGAAATTAGGTTGCTCGGTTTGGCACAGCACTTGTTCGAACAGTTTTCTGCCAGGATAGGACAAAATCAATTTGATCCGATTAATTTGATCTTAGGCAGAATAAAATAGTTCTTATTATCCTAGAATTTAAAAATTGTACCATGCCTCGACACACTTACTTTAAAACTTATAATTGGCTCTGCAACTGGTCTCCTAATCTTCCAACTCTCTTTGATAACTACACTGAAGTTTTGGGCATGCGCGATCAACGACAGTACTATTTTCAGTTTTTCTTTCTAAAAAGAATTCCCTGAGGTATAGCATCGTTACGCAATCTGTGTGCCTCACAAACTGTTATCTTTGTTCAAGAGCCAGTGTCCCGACGGTTCCGGCAGATTTAAAGCGGCTCCGGGTCCCGATGGCAATACGGCTCACAGAATCCCAACAGGCACCGTGTTCAATCGGCACAATCGTGGCGGCCGAGAGTGGATTTGGAAAGGACCGGCTGATTTCGCGCAGCATTTTGGCACGCGTCAAGGCCGCAATACCAATCGACGCTTCCGTTGTGACAGAGGCGGTCAGTGATTGGTTCCTTTCTCAAACACGAAAATTTACTG
This sequence comes from Plectus sambesii, assembly GCA_002796945.1. Lineage (NCBI taxonomy): Eukaryota > Metazoa > Nematoda > Chromadorea > Plectida > Plectidae > Plectus > Plectus sambesii. The sequence continues at coordinate 21,865 of NIUQ01000223.1, read as the reverse complement.
GTGGCATGGTGTTTTAAAAATAGACTGAACAACTTTACTCTGCTAATTAAAGTGTTGGCGTGATCGAGTGAAAAAATATACCTTATATTAGACGACATTCTTCTGCGCGACTGCGGTCATCTAAATGCCATGTCGTCCATTTTTTAAAAATTATGCTCATGAAACGTCACCCCAATTAACTACTACTGTCGAACCTACCACACGTTACTAAATTTGAAACCATGGCATTGCAATATGTGCAAAGCTGCAATGCCAGCAGCGAATTCGACGTTCCACTATTCAACGTATTTGCATTTTAGGCTGTAGACACGCTCCCGGACACGAAGTCAATACCTGCCTTGGTGGCTGCGACTATTGCACGACCGTACTTAGAAAGAGTCCCAATTCCAACGAGTGCATCAAATACTGTTGTCCGGATATCTGGCGAAACTACCGCGGTTTTCCTTACCGGTAAGTTGTATAATCTGCGTGTTCCTAAACCTATACAAATTAAATCAAAATTTGATAATCGACATCTTTGAAGTGTTTTTGTGGAGCATGCGTAGAGATTATTAATAGTGTTGCTTCATACAAGGATAATCTGTAAATAATGCTTCAGAATGTTTGAAAAATATGCAAATTTCGTCCTGTACAGTTTGATACAAGAAAATTTATAGTTCAAACTGTAAATTATATGCAAAAGGGCGCTACTTTAGTAGTAGCAATGTTCAAGTAATATGGAAAATAACGAGTAAAGCAAGTATTTCTAAGGAAAGAAAACGAAGAAATAAAGGGGGTTCGACGCTCTGCAAGTTTATTAGCCTTTATATATAATCACTCTTGTCTAGTATAATATATCGTTTGCTTCTCTTTAAATTATGACATACTTCAGATATGATTCGGCTGGCTGCCGGGCTCTCGGAGTTCAGCAGGGAACGGACTACACGGCGACTTTGAAGAGCCACTGCAAATATGTCTATACCTACGCCTATGAAGATCATACGTCTACTTTCCAATGTAAAGCCTCGGTTAGCTTGCAAATTATGGCCTGTCCCAATTATGCCGACTTCCCCTCGTCTGACTGAAAACTGCTTCTGCTTGGTCCAACAACATCCCAAATCAGTTTTTAATTCTTTGCTTACACTTGTTTTGTGAATTTGTAGGATGTTGCCGATAGAATGCTCAACTTTCTGCTTACTTTCGAGCGAAAGTATTTTAACAATCACTAATCAAACTGACTAAATAAATGAGCAACGCCGTAATTTTGACAGTAACTATGTACTCTACCATTCACATATCTATAAGCACTGCAACTTAATAAATGGTAATAAAATCAATCTGTATTGAAAAAATGGTGACTTGAACAACGTTTGTACACGAGGAGAACGACAGTTTACGCAGTACGTACGAAGCAGCCACTAGAGACGCAAGATTCCCAAAACTGACGCTCATGAGAAGCACGACTCATATTCGACGCTCGAAATTCACGAATGCAAACGCAGTGCTTCCGCTGTTAATAGTCACTATGAAAACGTAAAAACTGTCTCGAATGAGTTTTTGGAGAAAATGTCAAATAAGGATCTACTTGTATCAGTTTTCACTTTGCAATAACCAGTTCTGATTATTGTATATGTAAGTTCAATACAGGATCTTTTGACAAAAGGTTTTTATTGAATACTATAGCGTATGCTCAAGTTTGGTAAAACAGAGAATAGACGATATGTAAACATCCTTTTGGATGGTGACTACGGCGACTAGGGAAGTTGCAGAAAGAGTCATTCCAGACGAAATTAGCGATTATGGAAAGATTGCTTGTTCAATAGAAGGGTGGTTCCATCTTCTTTTAAGTATGGAACTTGGGCACCCTCGAGAGCCAAGCGCTAATTTCATTTTGGCCTGTTCCGTCCTTCACAAGTTTGCTTTTCGTCGCCAAATGCCGCCTACGGACATCGTATGCACACTAATTGATGAGGATGATGATTTCGTAGACTATAATATCTGTTGCAAAACGTGCATTGAAACTGAAGATTTCAAAAGTTTCACGAAACAAGCGCTTAGTCATACTTTTGAGCAAAAGTCAAACTGAATTTTGCTGCACTTATGAACAGCTTGTTTACAGTTTGCCGACGATTTTTGATAGTATCGGTATGTTGGGCGGTAAACCAACAGATAAGTGCTCGATGGTCTTTGCTTATAATCTAAAATGTAGCCTGCACTATTGTACAAAGCTCCAAAGTATCATGTACTGTCGATTCCTTCCTTATCAATAAATTCTACTGCGCAGTTTTGTACTGAACGACGCAACCCATACCTTGTGCTTAAAAGAGATCAAATAGGTGCTAGTCAACTCTCACTGTCGCTATCAAACGATAAACAGCTAGCAAAAAAGTGGCGCGCCAGGCAGCGTATAAACTTGGGCCGATTCATAATTATGTAGTTCTCTAGGGCTGTATTTGCCTCCATGTGTATGTGTATGATATATTCAGCTGTACATAGGACTCGTATATACAGATTTTTCTCAATGAAGACCGCTAGTTATAATTCAATTCAAAGAAATTTTCTAGACGAGCTTTGCTTTCACAAAACTGTTCCAAATTTCACCAGCTTGGCCTGAATTTACTCCCTGGGGAATCTGTTTTCTGAAATGGGGCTGCGACTGAAACAACGATGGATCTGTGCATTTCAGGGAACACTGTTCTATAACCTTTGCTCAGCGATAGGAAGCTGTAAGCTAGCACGCCACTAATACTTTGATAAAACAAAATTTAATAAATTGTCGGACTGGGAGATCCTACCCCATGCTCCACTGTGTTTATTATTAAAATTACCTCATGTTACATTACCTCTCTCTGATAGGTTCACCACGGTATGTTAAGTATCTATTCAAGGCGATATCAATAACTCCAATCGCAATTTACTTAGCAGGATTGCTTTACGTTTGAGAATTTTTTCCTTTCGTATACGTCACTTTGGCGCGCTGTTCAAAGAGTATATACGCTTTCTCTATACAGAATTTATTAATCAGTAATTCGATCGAATAATCTCAGTTTATTGTAGAATTATTAGAAACATTCGCTCCGGCAATGTCGCCGCTGACGCTGAACTATGGTTTGCTGGCGGTAATACTTCTGCTGATAAACGGCGGTCAAGCTAAGGGACCAGCTTACGACAGCGGAGTCGCCAGCTGTCCCGGCGGTGGAAGAGTTGTACATTTGGTTAATAACTGTCCCGATAGTCGTTGGTTCAAGTTCGATGGTAATATTTCATTCCTTCATAATAGTTAGGGTTGCTTATCCAAGTTTTTCTTGGGCAGAAATATTAAGGGAATTGTGACAGCTTCCTGCAGTTTTCCAGTTTTTATTGCATTAGATCTTTTCTTGACGTCGTACCTTGTGATCTAACAGAAATTTGTATTCATCCGTGTTGTTTCGCATGCTGTACTGTTAAAAATTTGCTTTTAAATCACGTTGAAACTCAGCGCTCTCGCGGGATTCTCTCAAAATAGCATTGCCAATTCTTCATGTCAAATGTGACGCGTTTAATGAAAGGGTATATGGCTGCGACGCGAATGTGTGCACTTTACAGTCGTATTTGATAGCTAACCCATAATTATTGTGCACTGGGGCAGTGATGTGGAGCACGGATGTATTCCATCTGGGAAATCTCCAAGAATATCATGATAAACAGCGTTGAGCATGTCTCCTCCCTTTTCATAAATGTCAGTATTGTGCTCTTAGAGTTGATTTAGAGCTTAAAGTAATCAAAATCCTACACTACCCTGCCTGAGCTTGCATTCGAGTATTAAAATGAATTGACGTTTTCCAGTTTGGAAGTTGCGCCACCGCTATTTCGCCTAATTACTTTTTAGGAAGGACGACTCCTCAGTTTGCTCGTCCCAGCTGTCCGTACTCAAATATTGACTGCGTATTAACGCCTGGAACAGATCCAATGGGGTAAAATTTCACTGTAAATCATCTAATATGGTCACTGTCTAAACTATGAATAATATCTCATTAAATTGTCTTCTATGCTTTTAATCTATTTTCAGCATTGTCGACTGCTACAATAAGATTCGTCAGAATTTCAACAACCTCGACGCCGGTGTCGTCTACTGCGTCAGCGGCAAATGCAACTGCAATCCAGACTACCAAGTTGCGAGCGGACGCGATATGAAAATCAATTTCCCAAGTGGACAAGATTGGACTAGCGGGACTGGATGGCTCGCTGACGGTAATACAGTTTCAATCTCGTGACTGACTATTACAGACAAAGGCGAATGAACTGAATTACTGAACTGACGTCTTTCTCCCTCTTCGCGCCTTCCCGTGCTAACTGAAACTCTTTATCCCACTTATATAATCGGAAAGCACTAGTCGGCTTTGATATTTTCTTCTACCGATAAACCTATAGAAGTCGATAAATTACAGAAAGTTACAGTCACCAAGTGTATAAATATCAAAAAATAGCAATCAAATAACCTACTGCGTTCAGTTGCTTTATTAAACTCGCGCAGCATCACTGCGCCTAGGTACTTATTTGTCGCATGGTCGCCTTTACCGCCGTTGCGCATAAAATGAAATTCTTTAGAGTAAAGAAAGGAAAGGTTTGCTCGAAAATAATCGATCATATAGAAAGTCGATAATATTAAAAAGTAAATGACAAATTGGGTAATGTGAAATTAATAATATACGGAGGCGACACTACCTCAAGCGGTAGTGTCGTCGCTTCTGATGAAATCTAATTTCTCATCATTCCAACCAAAGCCAACAGAGTCAAATCACTGACTACGGGAGCCTGAGAGCTGGCTAAAAACATTTGACGTAGAAGGATGCCGCTCTCGGTGTTCCCTCACTATCCATCTTGCTCACTCACTACTCCTGAAACCATACTATTCTCAGAACTGGAGCCAAACCTATGAACTTTGCTTACTCAAATTGCGCTTCAACAAATCTCAGGGTGTTAAAAATTCTCTGATCGAAGCGTTACGTTGCTTTGCAGGCTGCAACCAATTGGGCGGCGGGTGTACAGTGGGTAACTCTGCGGCGCGTAACTCTCTCTTCGAGTTCACCTATACTAATGGCCAGGTCTGGTACGACATGAGGTTAGTTTTTAAGCATTTCTAGCGATGCTTGAAGAGCCGGTATCCAACTGAGTAAGGCATTAAACGATTGGGTATACCTTAGATATTCGTTAACCGCTGAAATCCGGCGGGATGCAAACATTTCTCACCGCGAATCGGCCATCATGTTATTGAGGGACGTTCTAAATATAATGGGAATGTTGTTACCGCTCATCTAGGATGAATAAATGGTGTATTGCCTGAAACAAAATTCAATATTTATTTGCTCTATTGGACTGATAACCAGTTCCAAGCCGCTGACTGAACTCATAAAAAGTTTGAATAGTCCGTCCAGTAGTTAAATCATGTTTAAAGTATAATATTTTTAGGTCTATCCTATTGCATAAATGAAAAGTTTATCTGCTGACTGTAATTTCATCGTACAATACTATCTTTCAGAAATTGTACGAAAAATTTTGAAATGTAAAATAATGCATAACAAATTTTATATTGACATGAAGCGACCATTATAAAGTATGCGAAATATTTTTTACTGCTCTACATGAAAAAAAGCCTTTGAGTACAAGTTTGGGAATGCTTTTGTTCTTTCTTGCTTTTATTCAACAATTTAGTGCGGTTGATGCGTGGACGACAATTAGCCCGGTTGGTCTGCGAGTTTGCGGCTCTCATTCAAACCAACCCAACAATCCTTTTTGGTGCGCTGCGGTAGGATGCGACTTCAACGTCCACGTAATGAACAAATTCATGTGCCTTTTTAACATTTACAGGGGACACTAGATAAAAATTTTGCAATATTCAAAGTAGTGATTGATTGATTTAGTAACTATCGGCTGCGACACATGCTGTAGATTCACTCCGATGTTTGAACCATTGCTAATTTTCTGCTCCAGTTGGAAGATGCTGCGATCCGTTGTCTCGAGAAAGATAGTCGAAAAGCAAAGCCAACTCAAGCGATCAAATTTCTTGCAATAAGCAAAAATAACGTTTAAGTTTAGTTTTTTTAAGCCTAAGATCTATTCCGAGGTAGAGATGTTGAAATCCTGATGCGTGTATCCTACTCCCTTACCCCTAGCTCACATTTGTAATCCACAACAATCATAGGCCCAGCAAGGGGAAGAGACTGGGGCAACTAAACTGTTACTCATCATGCTGTTACATAATCATAAATTTTCAAAGAGGGCAGACCACCGAGCAGTGGTGTAATTATATGTTATCCTTGTTTAAGACCCAGTGCCCCGACGGTTCCGGCGGATTCAGTGCGGGTCCGGGTCCGGATGGCGGTACGGCAAACAACATCCCAACCGGCACCGTTTTCAATGCAAATAATGTCGGTGGCCAAGAGTGGGTGTGGCAAGGACCGGCTGATTTCGCGCAGCATTTCGGCTCGGATCAAGGCTCCCATGCCAATCGACGCTTCCAATGCGACGCAACCGGTCAGTCTCTGCAGTTGTTCAATTGTTAGTGTATACTATTCGCGCAGTATTTCAAACAAACTTATAACTCTGATCGAGCCAATCAGAGAATTAAACAGTATGAAAAAATTATTCATTAACCTCGATTCGCGCAGTATGGATGTAAAAAAGACAGCGGTAATCATTCCTTCTGTCCACGAGCAAGTGGCAGAAAATTATTTCAGCGTTATTCGTACGGCCGCGGGCAGTTTATGCGCGTCCAAATGGAGGATTTTTTTAGTTCTTTGTAATTACGGACTCTTCCAAGGTTGCAGAATACTGCACATAATACAATACGCAAAGCCGATTTGAGATGAACTTACTTACCTCTTTAGCCATTTAGGATGTAGGCGCACAGACGAATCATCGGTTAATACGTGCCTCAGTGGTTGCGACTATTGCACCACCGTTCTCGGAAAGGCCCCCGATTCCAACGAGTGCATCAAGTACTGCTGTCCGGATATCTGGGTACGCTACAGCGGCTATCCTTACCAGTAAGTTTTATTTATATGCATACGAGTTTGAGAACATTAAGTAATCAGAATTCGGTTATTGACAGTGCATGCATGTTATCATACTTTGCGATGAATACAATTAGCAATTACAAAATGAGCGCCGAGGCACTCTCACATTTTACTCTGCCAGCGGACGTTGAGCAAAATCAAGCATCTACCCGCACTGATATCATATTATCGTTTTGATACTCAGCTCAGAAAGTTGCACAATAGTGTGACGGATAGGTCACTCGATTTCGCTCGACGTAGCCAGCGGCTCTGAACGGATAACACGCTCTTTTCGACCAAGTATCCGCTGTGACATATGCGCTCCTTCATCGCAAATTATGATATGCTTTAGATATGATTCGGCTGGCTGCCGGGCTCTCGGAGTCCAACAGGGAACGGACTTCACGGCAACTCTGAATGCTTACTGCAAACACGTCTATACCTACGCATATGAAGATCGCACGTCCACTTTCCAATGTGATGACACTGTCACCATGCAAATTATGGCTTGTCCGGATACTGCCGACTTCCCCACGTCGGGCTGAAAACTGAGTCTGTCTGGCTAGACGACGTCGCGCATCATATTTTACTCTAAATTTACACTCCTCTTTTGTGATCCAATAGGATGCTGCCGATAGTATGCTCAATTTTTTCGCTTTTTTGAGCGAGAGTGTCTGTATTAAACATGCCCGCACGTATAAATAAAAGAACAAACATTCCAATTCCACCACGAACCATGTATTAAACCACTCAGAGATTCAAAGGCCGTACGACATTTGCTTAAAAATATATCTATGGTAGGCTGAGATAATTAATTCCAAAGTGAAAGACTGTCAGCATTTTTGATATCATTTGCTTTGTGATTAATTATCTCAGCATAGAATAAATAGATTGTCATTTTCTACTACTCATTTTGTAGCCAAGCCTTTCTTCTATGTGTGTAAAGTTTCACTAGAATCTGTGAGGTAGTTATGGAGAAATCGTTCTGAAAGTAAATGTGTGCACAAATGAGTGCAACCGTCTACCGGTAAAACTTGTGTAACGTGCCGAAAGCGTGTAATGTTTCGAATGAATCCAAAACTTTGCTCAAATGTACATTATATACCCGGGTATATGTGTATAAAATTTCAATGAATCTGGTGACCGCAATGAAAAGCTATAGGGGGTGGGTAGTTACTTATGGGCCACCCTGTATATGCCGCACCCGAACAAAGTCTAGTTCGCGAGTGAGAATGTCCACAAATGACAGCTGATTTTTGATCAGTAATGGCAGACGGGGTTTTCACTTCCTGATCATGATAAATTTGAACTAATGGTACTAGCTACCGGTTTTCTTTCTTTTGCACTGCACGCGGGATGCTGATAATCATCAGAATGTTGCGTGACGGCGTACGTTAGGTGCAGCTGTCAAATCCAGTTATGGCATATTGATAGATGTAGAATGAAGTATTCAATGAAAAGTGGAAGTCTATGTGGACGAATATTTGTACATGAAACACCGCATTTTGGAACAAATCAGCGCTTATCCAAGATTTTTGCTTACCAAATATCCACGCTTGCAGAGGTTGATATCCCAAGATTGTAACAGTTTGACATAGGTGAATTCTGCGTTTAGTGGTGCAAACATTATCGTCTATGTATTAAGAATCGTAAATGATAATTTAATCGCTCGGTGGAAATCCATTTATTACTACGACGTCCTATATTATCTGAAACGGCCGGCGAATCACTCAGCATATACGTTCGCGCAGCTTCGTATTTTAATTGCAGCATGCTTTATTCTTTTCAAGTACCTTGCTTGACTAGGCTGCGTTTTGTTTCAGAGGTGCAAGCGCAGATTTTTAGATGATGTCGCATTTTAGATGGCATGATTTAATGTGTTGTAGCTATGTTTCATGATCGATTTATACTTAAAACTTTCAACTCTTGTTCAATGGCGGTTACGATATTAGTAATTTCACTTTTTTAAAGAAACGGTGGTGCGAAAAACATTTTTAGGAAACTTCAACGTCTTTCGCCTTCCAGCATAGCTTCTTCATGTTTAGCAGTCATCTGTAAATACTGGCTATTAATCATTCTCGGTATTAGAAAGATGGTGAAAGGTTTCTCTTATGACTCATTTTTTGGCATTCAAAGAAACAGATATGGGAAAATCAATATCGATTTTCAAAATTTTTCTGCCTTACATAGCTCGCATTTCTATTACCAGGTTTTTCCGAGTATAAGCCCCCCAAATATAAGCCCATCTGGGCTTATATTCGGTTTGACTTTCCATATATAAGCCCATGGGCTTATATTTGGTGCCGAAAAATATCATCATGTATGCGTGAAATGAAATTATTTGCAATGCAAATTACGTACAAAAACCATATTCTGCAATAGGTTTTGCCAAAATTAAATGATCTTCCATCGTCTGCGTGTAAGAATAAACAAGAAGGAGAATTTAACACTGAAAGAACTTTTCTATTCTCTTTTTGGTTTACAACTGCTGACAGCGTTTTGTAATTGAATTTTCCAAATATAAGCCCATGGGCTTATATTTGGGGACAAGGTGGAGACGCGAAAAGTGCCGATTCTAAATACAAGCCCATGGGCTTATACTCGGAAAAACCCGGTATTATTATTATTGTTAATTTTATTATGTAGCCGCAAAATACGAGGACATTGTTGGAACAGACGAGAAAAGCATGCTGATTTTGATGTACAGCACATAGCGGCCGCTTAAATTTATCGCCTCAAGTGGACACGATTCCACGGTCTTGATTTTGGCATCAGATATGTTCAAACTATGTGATTTTCAAATATGTGTTGCCGAAATTCAAAGAGTACATTTATTCATTGAGATCGAATATACACTCGGAAATCTAATCCATAAAACAAACTTTTTATCGTATTAAAACACTGGTGAGCACAGTGGCAAACGCAATTACCAATTAAAAAGGTAAGCCTTTTAGCGATCATCAGTTTTGCATTTTTTTAAATTTCACTGCTAAAGGCGTAGCAAGCGACGTCTTCAACCTTCACTCTGCAGAACAAAGTTGAACTGACAGATAAGGAGAGATCGCCCTTTGCGCAAACGACATCGAATTCGCCCATCTCCTTGGTCGCATGTTGAATTGCGCTCGTTGACTCTTGGGTGCTGCTCGACATGTTCTAAAAATGATGCTTGAAAATACATGCAGTAATTTGATTCCTTAGTAAAAAAAATTCATTTTCTGTAGCAAATTCATCGAACAACTAAGCAGGCTTTGACTTGCACGTTGGGTGGTCCATATACAGTTTAAGCGTTGTTCAGGAAATGATACTGGCCTATTTTTAAACTAAAATAAGATGCTCTTTTGTATATTTTTCTGCTTTAAACTTAGATTTTACAATGTGCAGCACAATTTTGAAGACTAGATTTTGCAGGGTTTCGATTAGCACATCAACTAACCTTAAGTAAAGACAATGCCTGAAAAGTATGACAAAGATCCCGCTTTTAAGTAAACGAGCGCCAATCGAGAACTGACAAGTTGGGAGAGGGAAGAGAAAAGAACTCTGGCGAAAATTGAGATCGGAAGAACCTAAAGTTGCACTGATATCCATGACAATTCTTGAAAAAATGGATGGGCAAATTTCAAAATGAATTTTCCTCCGTTCTTAGCTCTATCCGTGCGTTATAGCCGAGTTATTCTATTCAGCACTTACTTCGAGCATTAGAGTGCGCAGCTTCTCGCTCTTGCAAGTTGGGTTCAGCACCTCCATGAGGTCGGTCTCCACAACTGCTTGACGGCGCTTTCTACCGAGCCATGGAGCTTGAGGTTGCGACTGCTGATAATTTGGGTATTGAGCCGCCGGAGCTTGGGGCGCGAACGGATTCGGTCCGGGAACAAACGGCCAGAAGGTAGAAGACACAATTTGGGCGGCGCACAGAAGGAAAGTGAGGGTGAAGAAGGTGTGCATGGTTCCCTTCGATGGTCAACAATTATTAACCGTCAAATATGTGCAAGAGCACCGTCAGCATGCTTATGGCAGAACTCTTTTATGTAGCAGATGGCCAATAACCTGTTTTGAAAAAAAGAAACCAAAGACAGGTTGCGCGAAGGTTAAACGGGTTTCACAAAGTTATCTCTATGAACATCGGTCAGTGAAAGATCCGAGTTCTGTCTTGTTAGGCAGTTTAATTGGGGATGCCTGACACTGATTGGAATCGGAATGCATGTGACGACATCGGGTAGGGTGGAGCAGCCGACCAGCTTTTTTGACAGGACCGCTGATCTTGCATTAAAACTGGAAAATTTTTGGGAATGTTGAAAGTTTTTTAGTCAGTATCGATAGACAATAGGAAATATATTAAAAATTAATCTGTTTTTAAATCAGTGCTTTAGAATGTATTATCGGTCAGATTAAAAACTTGTTCTCTATACTAAAAATGCTTGATAAAGATTATTGTTACAAATACTGAATAAACACATTTGCTGTTCCATAAAGATCTACCACAAAAGCATATTTCATGTTTCTAACATAAACTTTATTGCAAAGCAGTATAACTGAAACGATTTCTGTGTCAGAAAAGACACAATGAGGCGTCAGTGGGATGCAGAAAAAAACTTTCTGTGACTAGAAGAACGTGGCAAGCCAAAAAAAGTTACTCTGTAGTTTGTATTGGTATGAATATTGCACCTGCATAACCAGCGATGAAAGTAATAAAAATCTATTGCTATTAAAAGGTTGATGAATTGTAGTTCATAATAAATTGATTCAACGATCGTTAACCTCTTGGGTTCAGTAGCATGCTGATTTTTAAATAGAGCTCAAAGCCGGAGCAACGCTGATACATATTGCCTTTTCAGCCATTTTATAGTACATCACTCGTTTACTCGTCAAGTAAGCTCTTCACATTGAAACGCGTAGCACACTGGAAAAGCGCTAAAACATAAACATCACGCAATATTCTCAACATTTGCAATAATGATCGGTTCAGAGCTTCTGATCGAGATCATTCGCGAAGAAATGGACGGGCGAACTGTACTCGTCATTAGGTCTCTTCTATCGCAGAAGAGGCGAAGCAGAGCATACCGATAGGGCTTTACAAATGTCAAAATAATAATCGAATTTGCGACAGTCGGTAAGGGGGTACCGTACATGATAAATCGAGCGATTCGCACGCTTACAATATCTGGTTTAATGCGTAACACAGTTTGAACACCCATACCAGGGTACAAACAAACAACGGGTATAAGCATAATCCATTTTAACATCCGTAATAGACTACGCGTGACATTGAGGGTATCTCGCGTGTGGACGGACATGGTCATCAGGGAACTCGTCTCGGTCACCCAGCGGACGAGTTTGCGACAAAACACGAAGGCTATACCGTATGCTATAAAACCTGCGCTGGACAGGGCGACCACATAATATATCCAGTAAAAGGCGGAGTCGATTTCCGCTATTCCACAAACGCCCATACTATCCATGCCAAATTTGTCTGACATAATAAAGGGCAGAATTGTGACCCATCCATACGTCCAGTAGGCAGCGTTCAGCAAAATGACATTTTTTCTCCTTTTTAACTGCCTTAATACGCGGTTACTTTCTCTTTCGCTTCCGATAGCCGCGTGTCGGCAGACCGCCATGCAAGACGGCAACATCATACTGGGAATAGCGAAGATATATAAGCCAACACCGAAAACTTTGCAGATTGAAACGTCGAAGGTTATGGCATAGACGGCCGATGATGAGAGTGAGACCAGTGTCATACAGTCGGCCAAAGCAATGCTAAAGACACAAATATTTAAGGGCACAACTCGAATGCTTTCAACCGCGATTGTCAGTATCATAATGAGCAAATTGCAAGGTATTCCTATGAGAGCGTAGATAGCGAACACTATGCCAATCCATACGGCCGATTCTCGATCAGGTTCGATGAAGGTAAGATTGCTCGTTGAGTTACTCATTTTGAGTAGCCGACTTTCAGCTCTATTCTTCTTTCCTTAGGGACAGGAAATATACTGCTGCCGATGCAACTAGAATTTCAGCCATAGGCTAATCGAAATAAAGCGTGAATAAATTCATTACTGAATGTTTTAGTTTATGCTTTCCTAATGCCAACACATGTTTACTATGCGCAGACAAACGTGAATAGTTTCTTGTCGGTTAGCGAGGGATGATGGTTCAGGAATCAAACATCCAAATTAAATAAACAGTAGCTCAATAATATGGAGCCTGCCTTAGTGATGATGTCGGCAGTTATATTTTCACGCTCTAAAAAATTTAACAGATAAAGATGGATACACATACATGGCTGTAATGAGCATTTGAGAACGGTTGAATTCAAACAAATAATTTTCGGTCACTAACTACATTGCTCACGTTGCAGATCAATAAGCCACAACGCAATAGTGGATAATTAACGAAAACACGTTCCCTACACATTCAGCGGTCTAGGGTCTGCTTCATAAAACTGTCAAGTGTTGAGAATTGGGGAATAAAATCTTAATTCTACCCGAGTATCAGCCTATGCATATGCTAATACTATAGCCACTAAGCAGGATTGAAATTGAGTTTTTCACTTCTCAACAATTTTATGAAACAAGCCTTTAAGTGCACAGTTAGCGATAATTATATTGTTTCAATAACTGACAACTCAAAGAGCCACGTTAGCGAACTGCTTGCCAAAGAGCAAGACACTGTCCTAAAGAATACATTTTATACGCACACTTTAGCGATATTCATCCTCTGTGCACTGCGGTATATCGTTGAGCTCATTTTGCGACAGTCGCATCACAGCTAGAGGCCGAATATAATATCAGGCCAAAAATACAAAGCGACCGAAATGCGCAAGTTCGTCTTGAATTTTTAGGGAATTAGGCGAACACAAATTTTCGTTAGTGTAAAATATTAATACATAAGGTGTGCATTGCGCTGCCTTTTCAGCACTCTTCAATAACGTCCTTTATCGGCTATGATCTGAATAATAATATCTAATTTTTTAAAATTCTTCACCACCTCATCCTAACTCGAGTTGTGGTCATTCTCAATATTAAACTGACCTCAACTGCCATCAAGAGAACTCTTCAAGTTCTAGTTATCAAACGCTTTCAGACTGTTCTCTGACGTTCGGCCAATGCAGGTGATAGAAACCGTGGCAGCTGAATTGCGGCGAAAATATGACGCAGAGAACTAATTGTAAAGAGAAAACAAGCCGCGGACCGCTCGATTGTTTTGCGCGAGAAGCGACCGTTCATTAGGTAAATCGCTTAGCTGAAGTTAAGCAGTGAGACGACAGTTGCATTGCACGTGCCTGAGAGCAGTCAAGCAAAGCAGTTGTCTTGCATTACTCGCCAGTCCAAGTTAATATTCTGAATCATGTTTCTTCATATCATGATAAATCTTGCGTTTTCTAAAGATATCTCAGTGTCGGAAGTGAAAGTCAGGATGCGGGAACGTGGTGCTTCTAACAGCTGAACTGCCTAGTGTATAATCACGGCGACGGAATTATACAGAAGCAAAATGTACGATAGCATCAATATTCGAGGAACTTTATTGTCCTCATATTGTGCAGGAAAATGTTCATTCCAATCAGATATCTCACTTCTATAACCAGCCATAAAATAAAACGCTGCCAGTTTTAAACTTGCGACAAAACATGAGTTTGTAAGCTTCTTTCTACGCTTCATGTAAAGTTGGCGCACTTCCTATTACGACACTAGGGTGAGAGGGATACTAAATTGTTAAGGGCTAAATGACAGGGTACTTAAGAGAGATGGGATACTGCGAGAATGAGAATAAATTTGGTCGAGCAATGAGAGGAAAATTTGCATTGCGAACGCCGTTTAACAGGCGTTCTCTAGTCCATATGTGTGATTATCAACTTATTTGCATTTATGATTTTGCTGAATATCAACATGTTATAAAAATAGAGTTAATTGTTTATTCACAATAAAAATGCGCTTAAGTAAGAAAATGCTATGTTGCCAATGAACTGTAGAGCAGTATTATTGTGCAAAAATATACATTTGTTCAGGGAACAGTAAAAAAGGAAATAGAACACATTGTGATAGACGTAAACGTCAAACTAGTTCAGAAACGAGAAATTCTCGACTGCTTGGCGTTATACATAACAGAGACGCATAAATTGTACTTTCAACCCAAAAGAAACAGATCCAAATAAGAAACAGCATGGAATCACGATGTTCTTTTGAATTCATTAGCAAGTATTTCGCCGAACAGTAAAGTACCAGAAAACTGGCGATCGTTAAAAGTAATTTTCAAATGGGTCGTGAAATTTTTAAGTCTTTCGGTATCAATATGCAAATTTTGGAATTTTAAAATACAGCTATTTTCTATTATCAGTTTACTTTCGGAAAGAATTGTTCATATCGGTTCGATTTTGAAGCGGCCCCCTTCTCAAAAGCCGATGATGAGCTATTGAGTCACTGACACAGAGCAAAAGCATACATTTTCCATAGAGCATAAAAATGTTACCTCTCTCAATACGGGGATTCATTTCACAGAACTATCGTAATTAAGTCAGTGAAATTAAAAATTGCGGGAAGCGCACGATGGATGTACGATTATCAAAATTGCGCGTGTAATGAAATAGTTTCCTGATGGGCATTTTTAAATGGTTTGTACATTCATCGTGAATCCTGCTCAGTAAATAACTTCAGACCTATGCAAAATTAGAACCACTCAAGTAGCAAGTCGACTAGAAAATAGATAAAACGACGTCATAGGAACAATCTGCAGCGCCCTGATTGGCTGATCAGACTAGCTTTGGTTGATTTCAGAGTGCGTGCCTAAATTGCGTACTGTACACTCAAAAAAACACCCGCGGATAGAGCGCGCATTTGTATTGGCGCGCGAACGCATATAATGATACAGCATACCATATACGGTGCGCCCTTCAAACGTACATAATGAACGCACTAACTAACAGCACTGTGGATTTGGACATTTTCTCCGATAAAATACAATATGGTGAGAAAAGAGCGTTCAGCATTAATTTGACAAAGATCCGAGTAGAATGAGAGTATTTCAATTGCAATCGGGTGCCCCGGCGCGAAGTCCTCATAGCAACTGATCGTTGATAAAAAAAATAGTCAATCAGTTAATACACGTAAATTATTGCTGCGGAACCCTTCAAAGTTAAGAAGTACATGCTGAAGCGCAATGTAGTGTACTTTGTATTTTAGGAGAGTTTGTCCAAAAAAACGGATAGTATCAGAATAACAAGGGGGTGCTAAGAAGACGGTGATGCATTCTCGCTCGCTTCACCGCTACTTGAAGTCAACGCCATGGGAGCGGAAGTTGGAGTCTCCGGCAGCTGCTTCTCATACAGGCTCAGTGCATGATGCACAAACTCATATTGCTCTGGAGTTTGAATCATTCCACCTCTGAAACAGGCTGCGCTTAATTACTGTCGAAAAGAGCTGAATTTATGATTTGAAATTGAGTTAAGAAACTGAACTATGACCTCTGAGTATTTTTTGCTTTAGTCCAATACGTAGAAATGAGCATTGTAGATTTTTGAACATTTTGGACAGAAAAGGTTGCGGCACTCGCTCTTATGCACTATTTCAGTATCTTGAAACTTTATACCACAAACAGAATTAAATATTAAAAGTTAAACAGAATTTCGGAAATACGAGACGTTTTTCTGAACTTCCCTGTTTCCTCTTACGTCCAGATTTAATTGTAATTATACTGGACTAAAAGAAAAGAACTGGGGGAAGTTCAAAGTAAAGAAGATGCATCCATTAAATAATTATGACCAACCGATCTAGGCGCATCTGACACACCAGTCCCAATGCGTCAACCATATTCTCTTCACGAAGCTGCTGGCACCCAATCGAAGTCGCAATGAAACAGCCCGATCGACCAATACCAGCGCTAAAACTGTTTCAATAGCGATCGCTTGAAGACCAGAAGGTGGGGAGGGAGCCAGGTGTTGCACATTTGTCAAAAAATTGATACAGCTTAATTTTCGAGCTGATTTTAGCAATGAAATAATAACGCAGTCAGTTCAAGTTTGTGCACTCATTTTGATGAGCAACGGAAAACCTAAAGTCTCTCTAAGAATCCCACTGTTGCACAAAGACAGAAGGTAAGGTGGCAGCCATCGAAGATTGTGATAATTTAAAGACAAGCATACTGGTGGTATTGCGGAATGAATTTGTTTCAAAGCTGCGATTAAGTATTTTGAGCTAACGCAGTAACTCTTATATTCCCTACTATTCTCCAAATTGAACCATGTCTCTCCGTATGACGAACTGACGCAATCATAAAAAAAACTTGCCTGCAATGAACGGTGATCGGTCCGGATTTTGCGATGCCGTACTTTTGCCGGTGCGCCATCCGATAGCTGTCTACGCTTTTCACCAATTCGAGCAGTTGATTAGCAGTTGACGTTGGAGCTTTGTGATCCGGCCAGCCGGTAAACCAAAAATGCTTCATTCGATGCGTTTCGTCGTCTTTCTGCAATTAATACTTTGACTGGAATGATGAACCATTTTGCCATTAAATCACAATATCCATTACTAAAATAGTTTTGTCTTTAATTGTCAAAATTGTTGACAAGTTTTTTGACTAGTTGCATATGTCCCATAACGGTTTTCAAACACACATAAAGTTTTCTCAAATTACTTCTCTATTAAATGGTGTTATTAAAAAATCAGCTGCTCTTGCTACATACGAATGAAATTTCGGCATGAATGTTCGAATTCGAAGAAAGGGGGTTATAAGTCTGAGAATGAAGAAGATTGTAGAGCAAAGTGGGTCGACTCTACCTTGAGCTCAATATCGCGAACATAATATCCATTCTTTGGCATAGTCGTCCTGACAGTGACAAAGATTCGTCCATACTGTTCCTCTCTAAGTGGTAGATATGGCTCGCATTTAACCTGAAAACATTAATTTTTTTATTATAATCAAGTTCAAGCACCCCGCTACCACTTTGCGACAGCTATAATAAACTTGATCATCCAAAGACCGCTACAAAAGGTTGTACAAAAGGATAAATATTTGACAAGTTAACGATTATACTGATTCAGTTTGAGTCAAGTCTCGTAATCTACAGTATTTCGCTCGCGCACGTTTCTCAGAATGCAAAGCTAGCAGCGTGTAGCACGCACTATTCAACCTGTGCATTAGGTAAGTGGTTAATGGGTTGGTAAAGAGAGTCGGCTATAACACTGCGAGACTCGGATGCGTTCGGATGCGCTTAGTCAATTTTAAATTCTAAAAAACAAAGCAGAATAAATCTAAACTCCTCCATAAAAACTGATATTGTCCCACTTTCCAATAAACACTGACAACGATTCTACCTTGTTCTTTTCTTTCAGCTTGGTCATCATGACGACACAGGGGCATTTCTCCTGCCAAATCATCGCCCAAAAGTCGTTTATGGTGTTTGGAAGAGGACCTTGAGTGGCGATAAAGGCTCGAGGCGCCCCATCGTAGCCCTGAAATTTAGTGTAACAATTCTTTCAATAAACGGTGCTATAATCCATCAACTTTCAATTCAGGTCAGAGTTTGTGATATCACTAACTGAAAATTATACTCTACCATTTTGCAATCAGTTAATAGTATACCACTAATTTATGAAAACATCATATGCTTCTGTATGCAAGGATCTTTGGTTTAGCAAGGACATATGATATCGCTGATTAATGAAATTATTCATTCTTCTCTTTAAAAGTATCAAAAAATCGTATGGATCAGTAATGAAAACAAATGATGCTGTTCCCTCACGGGTCCACTTTCAAATCATCGGCCTATCACTAATATGTAAAGAATATCTCACCCGAATATAATTCGCGTTGATGTAGTTGACGGACGGATCGGCGAGACTGGACAACGGCGGAATCGCTAGCGACTGCGACGCCAACTTTACTCGCGTCCATTCGTTCGGCCAGATAGAGCGGTAGCGATTCTTATTGCTACAGCCCGGAATGTCCAATTTGTTTGGATGGTTGAATGGGATTTCCTGGAAAAATTGCACTCTTCATGTTGAAAAATTGACGAAAATGGAGCAAAATTCAGATGTGGATACAATTGCATTAGCATGTTTACTATAAGACATGAAGTGTTACTCTATACCAAAGAGGGACGATTATTTTAGGAACGCGAAATAAAAAATCGCAGAAGAATCGGAAACTAGATAATATCTTAAAATTGCGGCCAATAAGCTCGCAAATTTGTACTCATTCATTCGGATGTCGTCATCGCTAGAATTTATTGACCGCGCTCTCTAGTAGGGCAAGCCTACGAGAATGATTCGATTTGCTTTTACGTGGGCTGCATCTGATCATTGCTCCAATAATGTAGAGAGAAAACGGAAGCGAGCAAAAAGTCATTCATTTCTGCTTGATTTGCAATCCGTTGGGGTCCTGTCCCTCACGCCTATCCGTATTGTGGGAATGAATGGGTTGACGCCTAAGTAATGAATACATATACTATGCTGTGTTAATCTGAACGATCGAATATATTGTAAACAATATAGCTTGCATTGAACGTTGTCAATATATTAGTGTCGCCTAATGAAGAACGAAAGCGAACGCTTTTCCTTCAAAACGTACTGAAACCGTTTGTTCACTTAAAGTTCTCATTAAATGCAAACGCGTTTGCGTGGCTGCTCTTGATTTGGGCGGCGTAGCAGATGAGATAGACATACAATATTTATAGCGACATTAATTGAAGCAAGACGTTAAAAGCACCGCCCCCACCTGTCTACGTTTCCCCACGAACCACATGCCGCACACTCGCCTCCGCATCGCAAGTTTATTATTAGTCGCTAACTGGGATTGACTTAGTAAACTAATTAAGGTCCAACAGTAACCGTTAGGTGCCTTGTGGTCGATGACAAAAAAAACCTATTTAATGTTCTCGTATGAATCACCCGAGGCATACAAAAGTTGTTGAAAATTATTGCACGTCAAAATTCATCCATCGAAAATGGATGGGCATGGGACAGGATATCCCATACTTTCATGTATAGTGCAGTATTTTAATAATACTATGCGTCGCACACTAAGAGCAACACCAATTATTATGACCTGTTCAACACGCTATTTACAAGACCACACCCACATAATTAATGTCCTATTTTAAACAATCACTGGTGTCACGCGAACGGTCGCATATAGCGCAAATAATTGTTTGAATCACGTTTGCACACTTGACGAATATCATACTATCTCGTTCCAATTAAAACATGTCTACGTCTCAATGCATCCTGTATAGAACCATAAAATAAAGGAAACTTACAAGAAATTCCTGGTGAAGAACTTTAGGCGCTTTCAGACAGGAGCGCAGTTGACGTCGAGTCATTCGATTGCCAGCAGAAATGAGATACTCCTCCGCCGAACTGCAATGAACAGATATTATTGGTTAAAGCGCAAATGAAATACGGACAGAGTTAATGCAATATTTGACATTCTGACGGTACAATCTGACAACATCGGCCCTCTTGATTGAGGAGGTACATTGTAAAATGAAGAAAGTTCATAAAGTACTTTTACGACGTGTAAAAATCTGATCGTTCCCCCGAGACGCCGACCGCTTTCCTCTTTGTCTCATAAAATGCATTAAATGTAGCATCATAGAGATTAGGCTCTGAATGGCGATGTGTCATATGACTAGAATATATTTTCAGTATGAACGAAATGATGTCGGTAAAGAGCTTTTGGCCAAAAGCTGATTACATAGCAGAACGATTAGCAACTGAGCGCATTTTCTGCGCCTGCCACCGACCGGTACAGCGAATCACTCGCGTACATTCAACGACACGTGGAGAGTGTTTTTTCTGATAAATAATCGTCTTAAACAAGGCATGAAATCCGCCGTACATATAATCTTTACAGATCCTAATAATTAGCGTCAAATAAATAACGTTAATTGTAGGCGTTAGCAGCAGCTTATGAATGGCTGACTTAGACAAATGGTCGCTGAACTCAACTTTGCAAAACTTTTGATTTAAACATCGAAGAAAAGGGCAACGTCAAAAGTCGCGGGTGAACTTTCCATAATATCGATCATTAAAATTAGAAGGATTTCCCGTTGAAGTGTATCACCGTGCTTTCCTCAGAATTAAGTCCTGCCGCCGCTTCTACCCGAAAAAATTTCAAGAGTATCGAAAGATAATTATTTTTGTCTACACTTTACGATTGCATTGTATGTGGGATTGCTTGACTATATTGCATTACTATTAAATGCATTTTAACTATTATAAAATTCATGCGCTGAGATGAACAGAGGGTTTTCGTCTGAGTTCAATGAATTCACTTAGACCTCTTCCTATAGGGCCTTTCGGGAATAGGAAACAATGACGCCTGTCTAGTCTTTTCCGAGGGATCAAATACGTCAACGCTCGCTCATGCACCATCTAACTGTTGCTATTTGCAATAGTGCATCTGAATGCGATTCAGAATTAACTCCCACACATGATCCTTATAATGTCTGATCTTCCCTACACATCAATTTTCATCAGCGGACATTGTCTCGATCTGCCTTAAACCCGCAGTGAATAGCGATTTGTGGTGATATTTTCTGGATAAAGCTTCAGCAAGCTCATCAGCAAGCCCCGTGATTGCTTTAATATAAATACGATCAGAGAGTTATATTCGACCTAGGCACTAAAGTACAACCTGACTGTGTTGTCCTGACTCTTTGCGAAAGGCACGATATTATGCAGAAATACATCTGCAAAACTCGTATCCCGCTTAAAGAACGGCTAGCAAAGTGATTCTTATCGTTGACACCCACTGCTATCGCTCGAGACAGTTTTCTTTCCCAATGAATGAACCGTCACGAGAGAGATAAGACAATGCGTTGCACGCCAGCGTTCCCCTCAACAATAGACTTCTTTGAA